>VIAB01027465.1:2140-19890 GCA_009801035.1 Oophaga pumilio
CTTCTATGAACTCTGAGCTTTAGTTCCTGCCATAACTTTTCTATTGGATTTTGATCTGGTGATTGGCTGGGCCATTCTGGCAGCTTTATTTTCTTTCTCTGTAACCAATTAAGAATTTCCTTGGCTGTGCTTTTTGAATTCTTGTCTTGCTAAAATGTCCACCCACATCCTGGTAGATGGCAGATTGCAGATTTTTATCAAGAATGTCTCTGTATATTTTTCCATTCATCCATCCTTCCTTCAGTCACATGAAGTTTGCCAGTGCCATATGCTGAAAAACAGCCTTATACTATGATGTTCCCACTTCCAAACTTCACTGTTGGTATGCTGTTTTTGGGGTGATATGCAGTGCCTGTTGGCCTCCAAATATGGTGTGTATTATAGCATCCAAAGAGTTCAATTTTGGTCTCATCTGCCCAGACTATATTCTCCCGTTATTTCAAAAGCTTGTCCAAATCTTATTGAGCAAACTTTAAACGCCCTTGAACATGCTTTTTGTTCAGCAATGGAGTCTAGCCTAGTGAGAGTGCATACAGGCCATGTGGAGGTTGAGTGCAATGCTCTTGGACAACTTTTCAGATAATTTTTTACTTCTCTGTCTGAAATCTTGCGTGGAGCACCTGGTCGAGGTTGGTTTGTAATAAAATGATGTTTTTTCGACTTGTGGATTATGGCCCTAACAGTGCTCACTGGAACTTTCACTCGCTTAGCATTTTTTTTTTAACCAATGCCATCAGTATGTTTTGCAATAATAAGGTTGCAAAGGTCTTGAGACAGCTCACTGGTTTTACCCAGCATAAGATGGGTTTTTTTTGTGGTATTTTGGTAATGTAATGAGAGGGGCCATCAGTTGAACCAAATGTTATTAATTTTCACTTAGTGACAGGATTGCTTTCTAATTACTGATAGATTTCAGCTAGTGTCACGATTATTCATGGCTTTTTTCACTTCTCTTTCTTCATGTGTTCAATACTCTTTCCCTGTGTCATTACCCATTATTACACATTACCTAATTTATAGACATCTATAGTTTTGAGTTCTTGATACAGCACCAGCTTCAGAGTAAAGGCTAGGTGCCAGCCCACTGGTTGTAGTCCAAAAACCAAATAATATATATAAAAAATGGGGACACTATCAAAAGTCCAGTGAAACTTTTAATAAGCCATATGTGCAACACGCAACGTTTTAGCTCCACAGAGCCTTTCTCCAGCTTGATAGAGGCTCTGTGAAGCTGAAACGTTGCCTCTTACACATATGGCTTATAAAAAGTTTCACTGGACTTTTGATAGTTTCCCATTTTTGAATGCTGACTATTTTTTTTTTTTTTATAGATTAATATAGATATACAGTATATATACATATTTTAATTCCCTGACTTTTTTTTTTCACCCACAGGACATCTTGCACCTTGCACTATGAGCCATGCTGGAATGTATATCTTTTATTATACTTGTATATGTTGTACATACTGATATTTATTTGTATCAATGTTTTCCAGACACAAAAAATATTTTGGTTTTTTTCTACAGTTTTTTTTTTTATTTTTGTTGTGTATTTGCTTTTTTTATACTGTTTGTGTATGTAATGATAAAATATTTTCTCTGTAAGAATCAAGTTCACAAATGAAATAAAGTATAATCATTGTCTTTTTGTCCATAGTTTTTTTTTATTTTGGGGTTCACACTTGGGAGTAGCTCGGAAATTTATATAAACTCAAAAGCTGCTCCTCATCCACTTGCTCGTCATGTAGCCCGAGTAATGAGGAGTCCCAATCTTTGCTCTGCATAATTCCATCCTACTGAGCAGTGCGGTTTATGGTCACGGGTTATAAGTCTACTGGAATGTGGAATAAATATGTTGCTGTTAGAGGAAATGCTTTTGGGAGGAAATATAGTGCCAAGTTACACACGTCCTGCCCAGTGACCGGCTATTACATCCCAGCAACAATGTGGCGTGACACACCATATTAACGAGTTGCACTGATTGTGTGGCCGCAGGATCTGCGTCTGTCCTTTCACTTGCGGATGGGTGCTGGCTGTATTATACAGCTACCTGACAGGGTTAGAGGTTAACTCTGATCCAGGCCTTCGAGTCCTCATTCAACAATAATGGGCATCATGGTGGCTCAGTGGTTAGCACGGTTACTTTGCAGTCTGAATCCTACCAAGGACAATATCTGTTTGCTTAGAGGTAAACCTCCTGGTTGGTTTCCTCCCACACTCCAAGGACATACCGATAGGGAATATAGATTGTGAGCCCCATCGGGGACAGTAATGGCGATATTCGGTATATGATGGGCGCTATACAATTAAGCTTAATCATAATCTTTTGCATCTAAGTTGCTTTACACAGGGGAGAGTCCTGTGTTATGCCTATAAATTGTAAAAATATTATATTACTTTTTATCACCGCATCACTAAAGTCTCATGCTATAAAGTTACTTATAACATTTATTATTTTACACTCTTTGCACTTTAAAAGGATCTAGATATTTTGATTTCACTGTCCCTGTACAAATAAAGAGGACTGTGAACTTACCAAGGTAAAATTGCTGGTGGGGGGTTCTCTCCTTTGCAACTTGAGGCCGAAGGGTGGGAGAATGCAAAGTATTGTGTACTACCACTTCCTATGAAAACATCAAACCTACTACAATATTCTATACCACTATGGCGGTGGTATAAAGAGGTTGTCCACATCTTTATCATTGATGACCTATCCTTAGGCTAGATCATCAATGTGTGGTCGGGGTCTGACACCCAGCACCCTTCGCCGATCAGCTGTCCTCGGTGTTGGTGGTCGCCGGCCGGAAATGGCTCAATTACAGAGCTGCTCTGTCTTCTGATAGTGGCCGCGGCCATGTACAGCACATCCGCCTCCTATTGATTTATCTGATAAAGTAGTGGACACCCTCTTAAAATGACAGGTGATCTTTAAAGGGAACCTGTGAGCAGATTTTCACATATTGAAGTAGTGTCCTAAAAAAAAGTATTTTTTTTATTTTTGGCGATCGGATGTGCTGGTCATGAGACATCTAGCATATGTCATATGCAAATTAGACTGGGAGTGCACTGGGGGTGTGTCGAGGCACAAACTGCTTCTTTCCAAGAGCATCAAAATACTTCCAGTATGATTTATAAGAAGACCCATAGGCCAGCGAATGCTCTTTCAGAAAAAAAGATATGCAAATTAGCTTTCCTTCAGAAAGAAGGCTGACTCTCTAGTACCGTACATCATCCTTGCAATCTTTATCTTTCTTGTATGAAAAAAGTCCCCTTTTTTAACCCCAGAACAAGTATTGCAGGGGAATAGGACCGAGCTGCAATACTAGACTCGGCCCATGGACAAATCATGATGCTGTGACTTGGGGGCTATCTGTGAGAGACTTCTCCCACGCTGCGCCAATCCTTTGGAATGCTCTACCCTAAGAAATTAGGACTATCCACAATTTGCATAGTTTCAGGCGCTCCCTCAAAACACATTTGTTCAGAGCGGCCTATCACGTTCACACTAATCAGTCATTCTATGTGTAAGTGTGTGTAGCCCATCCACTATCTCCATCCATCCCTCACTCCCTCAAGATGGCTGGACCATCATTGTAAATGCACCATTGTATATATACACCTGTACTTTGTATCTCCCCCACCTCATTGTAGATTGTAAGCTCTCACGAGCAGGGCCGTCTTATTTTGCTTTAATTATTGTATTGTTAACGTTGTTACTTATGACTTGTGTTTTGAAACTGTTAAACTGTAAAGCGCTACAGAATATGTTGGCGCTATATAAATTAAGATTATTATTATTATTGTAAATATCACATTTATAGCTTGTAATTGCTACAAAGCATTACAGAAACACTAATAATCCATAATAAATCTAAAACATCCAGGAAAACTAAAGACCGTGGCCTAACTTGACCTCTACTCTACTCCTTCTGCCTTCCCGAGCACTGTCTATCCAGATTATGTCATTATGCCGTCCCCCCACATTAATGTCAGAGAAGAGATTATCCAGCTTTAGCCGCTAAATGTGCAGGTTTGCATTTTAGCCGTGCTGACGCAGCCTGGGTCCAGATAAAGCAGTAAGAAGAGAGGACTTATGCCCAGAAGTAATCATTCTCTTGCCTCCACTCATTCATGTTGATAATTATTGTATACGAAAAGGACTGATACAGAAATGGCTTTGAAGAACGTCCTTGTTACAGGATGCTCATCAGGAATCGGTCTGGCTATTGCAACCAAGCTGGCTAAGGACGAACAGAAGAGATTTAAAGGTAAGGTGCTGTATTCATAGGGGCTTCAGCGGCCAGAATAGAACTAAATATGCTGTATAGAGGTTGTAACGTTTGCATAGTTTACAGATTGTCTGCTTCAGTTTAGAGCTGCATCTATCAAGATGGATTTGTGGTATTAAAGAGCAAATTTCCGCTGTTTATGCTAGGCTGGACATCAGATAGAAAAATGATTGCGCTGTAACCACTTACTTGCACAAGCTATAATAAATGGATTTATAGCAAATAGTTTCCAGCATCTGAAATATCAACTTAATGATGTGTGCAAAAATGGATTTCCAGGTGTTGTATTCAATTAGTGAGAAGAGAATTGTGATGGGTATCTAATAACTTAATTCTTAGACACCAAGAAAAAAAATATATATATATCTGTGTGTGTATACGATTACAGTGATATGACATTATACAGATCAGCTTTAATTTGAGGGTATTCACATCCTAATTATAGTAAGGTTTTAGGAATTACAGCTCAGTCATATGCAGCTGCCTCTTTTTCAAGGGACCAAAGGTAATTTGGCAATTATCTCAAAAGCTCTTTAATGGGCTATTACCTTGTTAATCATTCATCAATTAAGCAGGTAACATATCTGGAGCTGATTCCAAGTGTGGCATTTGCATTTCGAAGATGTTGCTGTGACCCCACAACATGCGGTCAAAGAAGATCTCAATGGAAGAGAAACAGACGACCATTAAGTTGAAAAAAAGAAATCCACCAGAGAGATAGCAGAAATGTTAAGCCCCCGTTACACTAAGCGAGATTGCTGAAACGTCACCGATTTTGTGACGTAGCAGCGACCTAGCCAGCGATCTCGCTTAGTGTGACACTCGGCGACGATCAGCCCCCCTGCTGGGTGTCGCTGAATGTCCTGGACCATTTTTTGTTTGCTGGTCTCCCGCTGGCAAGCGCGCATCGCTGCGTGTGACAGGCGGGAGACCAGCGATCAGCCAGCCGGAGCTGGTAACCAAGATAAACATCGGGTTTCCAGGCGCCAGGCGGTGCCTAGAAACCCGATGTGTACCTTAGATACCAGCGAGCTGATGCAGGGGAGCTGGTAACCAAGGTACACAGCGGGTTTCTAAGCGCCGAGCGGTGCCTAGAAACCCGATGTGTACCTTGGTTACCAGCTTCCTGCACCAGCGCGCTGGTATCTAAGGTACACTGCCGGTAACTAAGCGACGTGCATAGTCGCTGTCCTGATCGCTGCCTGAGCTGCCTGTTTGGCAGCTCAGCAGCGATCATGTAGCGACACACCAGCGATCCTGACAAGTGCATATCGTTGTCGGGATCGCTGGTGAGTCGTTATGTGTAACGGGACCCTTAGTAATGGCCAAATCAACAATTTAGTACATTTTGCCAAAAAACAGCGCATTTGTGAGCTTGGTAACTTAAAAAAGGGCTGAACATGGAAGACAAGAGTGGTGGATGATTTCCGAATGTTTTCCATTGTGAAGAAAAACCCCTTCACAACATCCACCTAAAGGAAGAACGCTATAGAAATGAAGTGTTTCAGTATCTAAGGCTGGTTTCACACATCCGGCGGGCGCCTGACGGCGCCGCCGGCATTTTGCCGCAGCGCCGCATCAGAAAATCTGATGCGCCGCATGCGGCTTTTTTCGCATTGACATGCATTAGCGCCGGATGGCGCCGCATGTCAGTGCGTTGCATGCGGTTTTGTCCGGATGCGGCGCAAATGTACATTGCGGCGGCCGGACAAAACGCAGCATGTAACGTTTTTTGGTTTTGCCGGATGGTTTCTGATGTCTCCGGGCATCAGAAACCATCCGGCAAAAAAACGCATGCGGCCGCCGGCGGCGCATCAGGTTTTCTGATGCGGCGCTGTGGCAAAATGCCGGGGGCGCCGTAAGGCGCCCGCCGGAAGTGTGAAAGAGGCCTAAGTCTACCATAAAGAGAAGACTTCATGAGAGCAAATACAGAGGAGGTGCAAACCATTAATTAGCCTTAAGAATAGAAATGCCTGATGAGACTTTGCCAAAAAAAATCTAAAGAAGCCAACTCAGTTCTGGAAAAACATTCTTTGGGCAGATGATGCTAAGGTCAACCTATACCAGAATAATGGGAAGAAGAAAGTATGGAGAAGGCTTGGAACAGTTCATGATCCAAAGCACACCACACCCTCTGTAAAATATGGTGGTGGCAGTGTGATGGCATGGGCATTATTGATTGGACAGCGATTCACAGTACAGATGGCTAATGACCCAAAACGTGCAGAAAAAGCCGAGTCAGTCACCAAATCTCAACCCCATCGAGCAGCATTTCACCTGCTTAAGTCAAGACTTATGGCCAAAAGATCCAAAAAGAAGCAATAACTGAAGTCAGAGCTGCAGTAAAGGCCTGGCAAGGATCACAAAGGAGCAAGCCCAGTGTTTGTGTTGTCCCTGGCTTACAGGCTTCAGACACTCATTTGCCTGCAAAGGATTCTCTACAAAGTATTAAAAATTAACATTTTATTTAGGATAAAGTTAATCTGTCCAATTAGTTTTGAGCCCCTGAAATGAGAAGGCTTTGTACAGCAGAAAAATGGTTGCAATTCCTAAATATTTCGCAGGATATTTCTGTTCAACCGCTTTAAGTCTGCACGTCAATTATGTCACATTGGATATATATGTAATATCTAAATGCTGCATATTTTTCTGTAGATGTATATTTGTATGTATTTTTTATGTATTTTGATATGATCTTTGTACCACTTGTTTGTATATTTCCTTGTTAAAGTGTTAATTATAGCTGGCAATTCCTTGTATGTGATTGGTGGAATTGTGACCACTTCCTATATAAGGCTGCCATGTCTGTTTGTTTGATATGCTTGAAAAAGACCTATGGAGGTCGAAACGTCGCATTTTGGCAACAAGTAAATAAAGATATGACTTGATCTTCACCCGGATTGGTATGCTGTTCTTCTTCAATTATTCTGTATATTGCTGTCCCCCTGGGTCCGGAGGACTGGAACGTGCATCCTCGGACTGTTGTGCTGTCGGCCAAATTTGGTTGCTTTTTGCACGTCAATTGTGTCTGAGTTGTTTCATTCTAAATCCAAAATAGTGGCCTGCAGAGTTGAAATCGTGAAGATTCGGTAACAGCCAAAATATTTCTGGACCTAACTGTATAGGGTCTGTATAATGTGATATTATTATAAACAACTCGCTGAATAAATAATGTACAAGTGCTTCTCCCAAAATTAGAATATCATCAAAAAGTTAAACGAAAGTCATATATTATATAGAGTAATTACAGTGATCTATTTCATGTGTTTATTTCTGTTAATGTTAATGATTATGGCTTACAGCCAATGAAAACCCAAAAGTCATTATCCCAGTAAATTAGAATACTTTATCACACCAGCTTGAAAAATTATTTTAAAATCCAAATGTTGGCCTATTGAAATGTACGTTCAGTAAATGCACTCAATACTTGGTCAGGGATCCTTTTGCATCAATTACTGCATCAATGCGGAGTGGCATGAAGGCGATCAGCCTGTGGCACTGCTGAGGGGTTATGGAAGCCCAGGTTACTTTGATAGCAGCCTTCAGCTCGTCTGCAGTGTTGGGTCTGGTGTCTTTCATCTTCCTCTTGACAATACCCCACAGATTCTCTATGGGGTGAAGGTCAGGCGAGTTTACTGGACAATCAAGCACAGTGATACTGTTGTTTGTAAACCAGGTATTGGTACTTTTGGCAGTGTGGACAGGTGCCAAGTCCTGCTGGAGAATACAATTTCCATCTCCCAGAAGCTTGTCAGCAGAGTGAAGCATGAAGTGCTCTAAAATTTCCTGGTAGACGGCTGCGCTGACTTTGGTCTTGATAAAACACAGTGGACCTACACAAGCAGATGACATGGCTCCACAAACCATCACGGATTGTGGAGACTTCACACTAGACCTCCAGCAGCTTGGATTGTGGCCTCTCCACTCTTCCTACAGACTCTGGGACCTTGATTTCCAAATGAAAAGCAAAATTTACTTTCATCTGAAAACAACACCTTGGATCACTGAGCAACAGTCCAGTTCTTTTTCTCCTTGGCCCAGGTAAGACGCTTCTCGCATTGTCTATTGGTCATGACTGGCCTGACACAAGGAATGTGACACTTGTAGCTCATGTCCTGGATACGTCGTGTGGTGGGTCCTGAAGCAATGACTCCAGCAGCATTTCACTCCTTGTGAATCTCCCCCAAATTTTTGAATGGCCTTGTCTTAACAATCCTTTCAAGGCTGTGGTTATCCTGGTTGCTTGTGCACCTTTTTCTACCACACTTTTTCCTTCCACTCAACTTTCCATTAATATACTTGGATACAGCACTCTGTGATCAGCCAGCTTCATTAGCAATGACATTTTGTGGCTTACCCTGTTGTGAATTGGTTTGGGATGAGTTCGGAGCAGAGGCTCCCTCTGGTGGTTGCAGACGGTACTGATGAGGATTGTGACTGGGTATCAGGTGCTACGGATTGGTCCTATATAAGGGAGTCATTTCCCCATCAGGGTTGCCGGTGATCAATTGTTCTGGTCTGAATCCTTCTTTCCAGTTTCCCTTGTAGCCTGCTGTGTCGTGTCTGCATCTCCTGCTTTCAGATAAGACATTTTCTTATTTTGTGTTTTTGCTATATTTTTGTATTTTGTCCTGCTTTTCTGTGGGGACCTTCTGGTCCCTTCTGGGGGCTTTTGCCCTCTCAGTTTTGTACAGCCACTGATGTAAGTACTTTTGCTTTTTCCAGTTTAATTTCAGTGGCTGCTGTTTTCTTTTTGCTGCACCAAGAGAGCTAATTTAGGTGGTAGAGGTCGTGTGATCTCAGGTGTTTTTGAAATTAGTATTGTTGGTTTATTTTCAGGGTTTTTGGAGATTGCAGTAAGTACCCTTCCTATCCTTTTCTATTTAGATAGTTTGGGCCCCAGCGTTTGCTCATTCTATTTTCTTACTGTGTTTGTGTTTCCTCTTGTCTAACCGCCATTACATGTTTGGGGGCTTCCTATTGTCTTTGGGGTTCTGCTCCGGGGCAGATAGCTTTCCTATTTCTATCTGCAGGTGTAGATAGTTTCTCAGGCTGTGACGAGGCGTCTAGGACCATCGTAGGAACGCTCCACGGCTGCCTCTAGTTGCGGTGGTTAGTCAGGGTACTGCAATCTCATAGTTTCCAACTTCTCTGGTGTATTGCCTTTTTTCCTGCACTCCTCAGTTACCGTAACATAACATTACCCTTTTTGTGGAGTGTGTCAATGACTGCCTTCTGGACATCTGTCAAGTCAGCAGTCTTCCCCATGATTGTGGAGCCTACTGAAACAGACTAAGGGACCGTTTTAAACGCCTAGGAAGGCTTTGCAGGTGTTTATTGCTAATTATTCTAATTTACTGAGATAATGACTTTTGGGTTTTCATTGGCTGTAAGCCATAATCATCAACATTAACAGAAATAAACATGTGAAATAGATCACTCTGTGTGTAATGCCTCTATATAATATATGAGTTTCACTTTTTGTATTGAAGAACCGAAATAAATTAACTTTTTGATGATATTCTAATTTTGTGAGAAGCATCTGCATATATGTAAAGTATGCAGCCGGCACACTCCTCGGGTTTGTGTTGTGCATATCAGGTGGTAGCCCCAATAGTCATAAACAATAGCCCTGTACTCCGATTTCTAGTGTTGTTATATGTGCAGGCAAATCTTATCAGACAGATTATCGAAGTCCTATAATTCAAGTTATTTGAGGAGCGTTTGAAGTAACATTTCTTGGACTATTCTAAAGACAGAAAATGAAGTCTATTCATCCTATGAGCATAAGTAGATTTGCATTTCAATTTGCACCATTTTCTGCCTTTAATGGCTAAGAAACGTGCCGATCTTGTTCCTTCAATTACCGTAACGGCTCCCATTTTTCCCGCTACCTTCCAAAAGAGGCAAAAGGAGAGGTGCAAACTTATTAATTCTCCCCACGGCATGTGCACGTTTTCAAGTATATATGAGAGCCTGGCTTAATGCACATGGAGCCGGTGCAGAGACACACAGGGCCAGGTCAGTCTGTACTACTTATGGTTGTATAGCGCCATCATAATACACAGCGCTTTACAGACATTGCTGAGACATTGGAAACCTCCCACAGAAGCCATGCATCTATCCTACACCTTGGAATGGCACACAGTATGACTTATTTTTTTCTCACAGATTAAATGTTAATTTATGGTGAAAAAATAATTTAGTGTTGCAATGTGGATTTTAACAGGTGAAACAGGTTTCAACAATTTTACCTGTAAGGCCGGTTTCAGTCTTTATCCAGAGCTCTGTAAAATTGCTGATTATTTTCCTTGGTGAATACATAATTATAATTGAGGTTGCAGCTCCGGTTGTATATTGATTTTCTTCTCTATACTATTGATACAAGGAAGCAGATTGTCAGATGCTTTCAGCGCTGCTAAATAAATTATATCCTGGAAATAAGATTGAAAATTAATATTTGCTTTGGCTTCCATTGCATATTTGGGAATAATTTAGTGAAGCGCCATCAGGCATTTTTAACAATTGAGCAAAGTCCCAACATTCAAGAAACATTATTATTAGGCAATAAGAAGACTCCTAATTGTAATGTGCTAAGAAAAATAATATTAAAGGAGAACGGCCCTTAAAAGTCATCATGCCCAAACCACAAGCGGCATGAATCAGCCTGGTGGCAGAAGTGTAGCCAGGCACCGTATATTTTTCTTGTTTCAGACAGGGCTGTGGAGTCGGGAGTCGGAGCCCATTTTGGTGGAGTCGGGAGTCGGAGCCCATTTTGGTGGAGTTGGAGTCGGTGTCATGGAAATTGAGGAGTTGAAGTCGGAGACGTAGGTTTGGCTTACCGACTCCACAGCCCTGGTATGAAGGAGTTGGAGTCGGTGTCATGGAAATTGAGGAGTCAGAGTTGAAGTCAGAGATTTGGCTTACCAACTCCACAACCCTGGTTTCAGAAAAAATCTAGTTTGAAGGCCCGGCAGGGATGAGAGCGGTCAGGTGCTATTGTCGGCCTCTGCGCGCGTTATGCCATGTGATAGACTGCTGTCTTCAAGTAGGGTTTGTTTGGACGTTCTTGGTGTGCATCAAGTGAAGGATTTATTCCGTGCAAGAATTCAGTTTTTCTCTTCCGAAAACAGAACAGGAACATGGAATGCCTAGTGCAGCTGTGAACAACTTACCTTTACAGGATCAATTGATTAATTTATGGATTTGTCATAATCCGGCAGAACTTCTGATGAAATATCATATACTGTAGAGCAAGAACGGGATCGTCTCCACTGGAGCATGGAGTTAACAATTAGGCAAAACAAGTATTGGTTCAGGTGCTGCCGAGCAAATGTTAGAATTCTGAAGGGCTTTATACAGGAACTTCCTGTTATTAGTGGTGCCTAATAATGTAACACCTAAGGGCTTGTTCAGACTGGCGTGTTTTCAGTCCCTGTGCCCCCAGAGGACCATATATGGCCCAATCGTAGTGAATGTTGTAGGACCAGACGATCACATGCAAACAGCAGCCAGCTCGTGTACCTGCCCGCTGCGCTGGCGGATGCAAGGAGGGGCACATGGAGCTAGTCACGTCCTCAATTTGCAGATATTTAAATCCAGCCTTAAGCTAAAGAAAATGTCATCACTGAGACAGGAGCCATAACTCACTAGTTTAGGGCGCATGAACTTGCTGCTATTGTCGTGCAATCCGTGACTGCAAGAGGCATTTAAAAAGTATTTTTATGGTTATGAAATATAGAAAGCAACAAAATCGACCATCACCGTACAGATGTACAGAGTAGATATTAGAAAAAAAATTATATTTGAATCCATATTTAATTAACAAAAATCCAATATATTATTGGGGGTACCAATAAATTGTACATAATCCTATATTTATCACCAAGACAAGTAAAAACAAATTATTTTATGAAATATCAAAAACTTTATTATTATACAATATGATCACAACTACAAGACACATGAAAACGGTTACCCTTAAAAAAAAAAATCCAATTAAAATAAAAATAGGCAGTGTGGTCAGAGAAATACAATTATTATTATTGCACAAAAATGAAGGGGTTATTATTAAGTAGGTATAGGTACGAAAATATATATCAAACAAGACCACCAGGAGCATAAAGTATATGACACCTATTATAATACCAACAAAGATTGTCCCTGAAGAAATATTTTACCAACTCAAAAACCAATCATATTATAAGTATATGTTGCTAGAAGCTATAGGAGATAACCTGTATATTGGTGCCTGCAGATGAAGTCAATGTATCGATAAGTCGTCATCATACTCACCATGTGCCATTATCAATCAGAAGAACACACCACCCAAGTACCCCAACGCGCGTTTCGAGTCTGCTTCATCAGGGGAAGCTGATTTGAAACGTCAGCTTCTGTATGTCCATTGGTTTATGCCTTGCTTATGTCACATGTCCATATATTTTTTGACGCTCATATGACCTCTATTTTGATACGTGCATGGGCATGAGAGTAAAAACTGGATCACAATAGTGCATGCGGCAATGTTTTCACACACACACCATCGGGTAAGGTGGAAACGTTTACATGAATTACCCCATTCATTTACATTGGTCTGTTCTGTCCATGTGTGGTTTGTTTTGGAACACAGATAGAAAATGCACTCGTCTGAATGAGCCTTAAAGGAAATAACAGACTCAGAACTCATTTTTCCTACTAGAGCCCCCTGCTGGACATGGGGATATTGTCTTCTTATTCAGGCAGACTTGTGATGTGGTTGGTTATCTAGTCAGTTGTTTAAACTCTTGGGATTTTTTTTTCCACCTTTGATTATCTGCCATAGCCTGTTTCCAGCATTCCTTTGGGATAATATTGGTTAAAGTCCAGTTTCATCATATTCGCAGCAAACCTACACTTGCAGCTAATAGAGTTCCCATGCGACCCAACATTGCATTAACTGCTGCTATGTGATCCTCACTGATCAAATAAACACAAGTACGATAATTCCCCTCCAAGGCCGCCATCTCAGTCCACCCATTACAATTAATACATTTGCAAGAGAAAAACGCATCACGTTCCATTTCCAAACCCTGCGGAGTACAACCATAAATAGAAATGATGTTGCAATGTGGTTTTCAACTGTGGATGAAACTGTAAAATAAGTGTTTTTCCGTTAAAATGCACTAAACGTTTTGTGTTTTTTGTTGCAAAACTCAAACCTTTTGTTATGTTGCATAAAATAGTCAAGATTGTCTATTAATTTTAAAATTTATAATTTTTTTATGCAGTATATGCAACAATGAGAAACTTGTCAAAGCAGGATGACTTGGTAAAGGCTGCAGAAGAATGTGTGGGGAAAACACTGGAGATCAAGCAGCTGGATGTGTGCAGTGAAGAGTCCATCAAAGACTGCGTCAACAGCCTACCAGATCGTAGAGTGGACATTTTAGGTAAGTGCCCCTTGAAAAAGCTGCTGGCGAAACCCATGTGAGAGTTGGAGCGGTTGTACAGCTATTGTGTTATATACGGTATGTTCCAGTTTTGTAGGTATAAATGACTTAATCATCTATGTGTCTGCACTTGTCCTTTACTTGATTGGATATGACTGTATAGCACTCTATTGCATCATGCTGGTCACAATTCCTTAAAGGAGTAATCTGGGACTTTGTCTTTTTTTTCGCTAAAGGCCTAAGAAGTTATCGGTAGGTAGTTGCTTACTACATGCCTGTTCTGCCCTGCAATGTTGTGTTTTGGCTCAGACGGCTATTCTCAGGTGGAGAACACGTGCATAAGGGGTGGGGGGTAGCTGTGATACCAATGAGCATTTTAAATAACAGGGGCATCTGTCATCAGGTTTTTGTTACCTAATTTGAGAGCAGAATAATGTGGAGACAGAGATACTAATCCCAGCAATGTATTACTTACTAGGCTGCTTGCTTCAGTTTTTAGGAGATAATTGTTTTATCAGCAGGAGATTATCGCTAGAGGACTACTTGGCCTGATGCCAAGTAGTCCAACGCCTCCCCCACCACTGATTGGCAGCTTCCTGTGTACATTGTGTCTAGGCAGAAGGCTGCCAATCAGAGGTGTGGGCGGGGTTATTCAGAGCGCAGCATTCAGAGAACTGCTAGATCTGCAGCTTATAAAATAGGTTTTAATCAAAACTACAGAAAACAGCCCAGTAAGTGACACATCGTGGGAATCGTGGTAGCAAACACCTGGTGACAGATTCAGAATTGAGATGTGATACTGTATCTCCATTGTGACAGCGTACACACGAACAAATGTTTGCTGCACGGTAAGCACCTGCCGCTTCAGGTTTACACTGTAATTATCCGGGCCTAAGGTAAATACAGTGACGCCCATCACATATATTTGTTCCCTGAAATTACTTTTATTTTAGAGAAGACACATCAGAAACAAATCGCAAAAAGCACGGCTGTTTTGTTCAGGCTGTGTCCGAAGAGCAATGATGTGAAATAAAAAAAAAAAAAATGTCATGTCTTAGAAATGATAAAATCCACGGTCATTATAGTCAGATCAGCGAGCGAACATACAAAAATGCATGCAAGATAGTGGAACAAAAACATAAAACGCAACAAGAATGACTTATGTGAACACAGCCTAACAGGAGCTGAGGAAGATGTGGGGTAAGAGGAAAAGCTGCAAGACTGAATGGAGAAGAGAAGGCTCAAGGTTGAATAATAGAATTCCACCATTATGTAAATGGATAAATGCCTAAAATCTATTTTTCTGGTGATCACTTTTCAAGGCTTAAAGGAATTGTACCAAAAAAGAAAAAAAAAAAGATTTACTTTGTTGTTGATGCTCTTGAAAAAAAAAACAGAGGTCTAATCACATACCATCAGCCCAATGGATCCAGTGCGGACCTCTCCAGAAGTCTATGGCTGCACAGGACCATTGTAATTGGCTGCAATAATCAGGTGACTAAAAGCACATGATCTGATGGTTCTCTGATTACATGCCCTACTGGTCACCTGACTTCTGCAGCCAATCCCAGACTTCAGCAGAGCTGTGACTTCCGAGTAGAGGTTTTGTTTATGGAGTAGGTGCAGACCTGCGTAGTGACTTACACTGGATCCATGGCAGTGCTGGTATGTGAGTATTCTTCTATTTTTTATTTTCTTCATTGTAACTGCAGCCAACCCCTTTAAGAAAGAGATATATTTCAAAATTAACAAGCTTTACATAGACATCCTCCCTCGGGAACACAATATGAAAAATATATCTGTCCTTTCTCACAAACCTGTAGAAATGCATGGACTTACCACCCTCATCCCCCAATAAATTAAAATGGCACTCTAGTGATTTTTTTTAAATTTTTGTTTTATTATTATTAAGTCTGTCACTAGTCCTTTAATATACATAATTCAGCTGATATTACTATTATTTATTTGCTCTGTCTGAAATTTACATGAGGGTGTCGCCGAACAGTGTTGCATGCATTGTACCGCAGACATTATCCACAGGAAGCGGGTGTGGACTGATTGACTGAAACTTCTATCACAATTGCTGATGATAACTAGACAGCTCCTGTCCCACAGTTATAATGTAGGACATTACAGAAGCCTCTTGATTGTATTGGAGGATACATAGGGAAGGACACTCGCTGAGTCATCCCAGCAGGACGATAGCACTGGCTTTAGCTGTCCATGTGATGCTGTGCTGATGCACCATGGAGGAATAAAGTGCAGGGTTGAAATCTGGGAATCAAGATGGAGTCTGAAGAGAATCAAATCGGAAGCTGAGCTACATGGAAGTAAATACATCATGTATAACATAAGTGCCGAGTGCAATAGTGAGGTAGGGGGTTCCTGTCCAACAGCATTCTGCCAGCACTATATAAGCTAGAACTTTCTTATCCTGACTTCCCAGCATGCTCTTGCCAATATGGAATTACTTTTCTGCCGTCAACTGAAAGCTCACCTCTGTTATGCTTGTATGTAATCTGACAGACAGTAGAGTTGAAGCAGAGACTCAGATCCTCATACACGTGCCTGACTACCTCTATGTGTCTGATATACATGACAGCAGTGAAGACCACGCTACACAGATGGGAGACACCTACTGACCCGCACTTTGGAGTCATTTTTTTGGGGGGCAGGAGGCGGTGGGAAAACATATTTTAAAAAAGTGATCTGCAGATTGCTTTGAGGTGGATCTATGAAGGCTTTTTTTTTCTAGTTGAGCACTGACAGATGACGGTGCTGCAGAAGGGCAATCAAGTTGGAACCACGGTTGTAGAGGTGGCCGAACAAGGGCAACCACAACCGGTGAAGAACAGTAGACTTGGCTATGAGGAATCTGCCTACAGTCAGCAACCGGGTTCAATGTAGCAGACCTGGCACAGTGATGTAGCAGAGTGAGAGAAAGTGGTGTAACAGAGCAGACTCAGAAACGGAGATCAATGTGGCAGAGCAATGTAGCGAAGTTCACTCAACTCTTAGGCTACGATGTGGCAAAGTAGATTTAGCAATGTGCATCGCTTGCACAGGAAAATTGAGGTGAAGGAAGTTCCAGTGCCTAAAGCCAGGCACCAATTATCTGAATACTCAGATGGGCTACATAGCCCAGAAGAGCAACGTCACAGGAGCTCGACGCAATGGAGGATGCAGTGTCAGCTGCAGGATCCAAGAGAGGTGAGTAACAATATGGAAAGAGATAGTCAAGACCACCTCTTTAATGTAAAATGTTTTTCGAGGATCTATCTGAATGGCAATTTTAATTTGCCACTTTATGATAAATTGTTATATGCCATTTAAAGTGACTGTCCCATCTTGACAAATGGCCAACATTAGGAGATAGCGGCGCCCTCCAGTGATCCTGACCAGCAAAACACTGTTTACAAACTCAAAAGGAAAAGAGATAGCAAACACGGCACGTTTTGCCATCTAGCAGCGATGGTCGGTCTCCAAGGCAACGATCTGTAAACAGAAAGAAAACTTAATACCTCAAGAACTGCTGAAAATTTCAATAAGCAGTATATTGCAAAATTAATTGCATTTACAAGCACTATCTGACCATACCCATAACCCTTTGAGGATGTCTTTAGGCCTTTTTCTGAAAAAAGCTGAAGTTTGTAAGGTTGAACTTTATGGACATATGTCTTGTGTAACTCGCTGTTTATGGAACTGTATGTTCTGTATTAGAATATCGATTTCCGGTACTTACAATTTTTGGCGCTTTAAACTGTAAGGCTTTATATGTGACATCTTTCTTAATCCACAGTCAGCAATGCAGGAGTTGGGCTCATTGGACCTATTGAATGTCAAAGCGTTGAAGAAATGAAGACTGTGATGGATACAAATTTCTTTGGACTGGTCAGATTACTAAAGGAAATCCTACCAGATATGAAAAAGCGGAAGAACGGTCATATAGTAATTATTAGCAGTGTCATGGGAATCCAAGGTACAGTGACTGCTGCTTCTCTATTATTGTATATATCAGGAGAGATACAAAA
>VIAB01027468.1:6343-18497 GCA_009801035.1 Oophaga pumilio
TGTGTAGTTCTGCTGTTCTTGCAACCCGAGGGCTCTCCCAGTGTGTCATGGCACCTACAAATTATAACAGTAAAATCTGCACTATAGCATAGTGATCCTTCCCTTCTGAGCTTTGCACTGTGCCTGAAAAATATTTCACGATTACATGTAGGGTATTGACACACTAAGGAAAAAATGGACCTCAGTTTTTTGAAAAAAAAAAAATCCTATTAGCCCTTAGAAAAATTAAAAACTTGGAACAAAACATAATTTTAGGTTGTAAAAATATAATTTATTCTTTTTTCACTGCTCAACGGTATAAAATTATGTGAGGTACATGTGGTGTCAATATGATCACTGCATCACTAGATGAATTCATTGGGAAGCGAAGTTTTTAAAATGAGTTCACATATAGGGGTTTCTATTGTTCTGACACCTCGGGCTCTGCCAGTGTGACATGGCACCCTCAAACCATTCCAGTAAAATCTGAACTCCTATATGACGCCTCTTTCCTTCTGAGTTTCGCACTGTGACTCAAAAGTAGTCCCCCACATATGGGATATCGGCGAACTCAGGAGAAATTGCACAACAAATTGTATGGTAAAATTTCTCCTGTTACCTTTAGGAAGATGCAAAATTTGGAGCTAAAATAACATTTTTGTGGGGAAAATGTGTTGTTGTTTTTTTAAAAAATTTTTTTTATTTTTTCTTTATTTTAACAGCTCATTGTTATAAACTTCTGTGAAGCACCTAGGGGTTCAAGGTTCTCAACCCACATCAAAATACATTCCTTGAGGGGTCTAGTTTCCAAAATGGGGTTACTTGTGGGGGGTTTCCACTGTTTAGGCACATCATGGGCTCTCCAAACATGACATGGCGTCTGCTAATAATTCTAGGAAATTTTACATTCAAAAAGTCAAATGAAGCTCCTTCCCTTCCAAGCCCAGCTGTGTGCCCAAACAGTGGTTTTCTCCCACATATGGGGTATCGGCATACTCAGGAGAAATTTCACACCAAATTTTGGGATCCGTTTTTTCCTGTTACCCTTATGAAAATAAAAAAAAATTTGAATCTAAAGTATTTTTTTTGTGAAAAAAGTTAAATGCTCATTTTTTTCCCACATTCCAAAAATTCCTGTGAAGCATGTGAAGGATTAATAAACTTCTTGAATGTTGTTTTGAGCAGCTTGAGGGGTGCAGTTTTTAGAATGGTGTATTTTCTATCATATAGACCCATTAGAATCACTTCAAATGTGAGGTGGTCCCTAAAAAAATGGTTTTTGCAAATTTTGTTGGAGAAATCACTGGTCAACTTTTAACCCTTATAATGTCCTAACAAAAAAAATTGTTTCAAAAATTGTGCTGATGTAAAGTAGACATGTGGGAAATGTTATTAACTATTTTGTATGACACATTTCCCTCATTCAAGGGAATAAGAATTCAAGGTTTAAAAATTGCTAAATTTTTAAAATTTTCATTTTTTTTCACGAATAAACGCAAATTATATCAAAGAAATGTTACCCTTATCATGAAGCACAATATGTCACAAATAAACAGTCTCAGAATCGGTAGGGTCCATTGAAGCGTTCCAGAGTTATGACCTCATAAAGTGACACTGCTCAGAAATGTAAAAATTGTCCTGGTTATGAGCTGACAACCACCTTGGGGTGTAAAGGGGTTAAATTACTGTGGGCATTGAAAGCCCTTCTTCTATACAGCTTACAACCTGGAGGATCCACCTGCCTTCTGGAATTATAAGACACTGACCCATACCTGCCCAGATGTATATTCTGTAAATCAAAATGCCAGCATACGTAGAATGTGCTGCACAGAGCCTCTGGTTCCAATTACTTTTTCATCCCGGGCTGGTTTTAACAAAGTGAGGCCCTGGGCAAAAGGGGCCCCAAATACAAACATATTGCACCATCACAGAGAAATATTTTGGTTGTATTTACATGCGCTGGGTTCAGGCGGTTAAACGCACAAGATCGACAGTATTGAATTCGTTCGATGCTTGTTTCCTGGCCTCTTTACACCTGCTGAGGAAGAATAATGGGCACAGAACGATCAGTCTGTTCCCATATACTGTCGTGTTATCGGCAGCACATCTGCAGTTTTCACAGGACGATGTGCTGCTGAAGACAGCGATTTTTGTTCCGGCATAAAGAATCCAATCATACGATGAATAGGCATCATTTTTCTCGTTTAGTATAATGCACTCCATAGTTCTCCATAAAGTATAATTCACCCCCCATAGTCCTCCATATACTATAATGCATTCTGCATAGTCCTCCACACAGTATAATGCACATTCCATAGTCCTCCATATAATATAATGCACTCCCATGGTCCTCCTCATAGTACAATGCACCCCATAGTCCTCCATATAGTATAATGCACCCACCATAGTCCTCCATACAGTATAGAGAATTCCCATAGTCCTCCATACAGTATAGTGCATTCCTCTTATAGTCCTCCATACAGTATAATTCAGCCCCATATGATATAATGCAGTCCCCATATGGTATAATGCAGCTCCTATATAGTATATGCACACCCCATAGTCCTCCAGTATTATGGCCACAACATACTCAAGAATTTAAAAACAAAATACAATATTCACCTGTCTTCGTTCACATTCCTGCTCCGGTTTCTGTTGCGTGTCTCTTCAGCAGCTCCACTGCCCAGCATAGCGTGGCATGATGAAGTAATGACGTCATCACATCTCTGCATAAGACACAGAGCGGGAATGATGGGAGAGTGAGCGTCACTTGGTGCTTTCTCCTCCATCGTTGCTTTTAAGGGTATCAGCATCTAGGATGCTGATACAGTTGAATGTACGTTGCCGAGCACCTGGGGGCAGAGCCGGTGCCTCACGGGCCCCACAGAGGCAATGTGGTCTGCTACTATTAGCAGCATGCCACTGGCTGCAGACCCCTTGGGAGTGGGGGACCTAGTCAAATACCTGGTTTGCCCCATCCTAACGCCAGCCCTGCCTCCATCACCAGTGCCACCCACAAAATGAATGATGGTGGCAACTGGTGACAGAATCTGACATCGCAGGAGCAGATTCCAGAGGAGATGTGACACACCAATTGCAGAAGCCCTAATGTTACAGAATGGCAGAGAACCAGAGCAGAAGAAAACTCCATAAAGTGACTCCCTTTTGTAAATTGTAACCAATTTATAGGAGAATGAGTAAAAAATTTTATTAGTATATTTTTTGCATACTTAACATTTTTTTTGTTTTTTTTTATTCCAATATTTGCGAGGCACAATGAACAAACAGTTGAACACCATGCTCTACTGGTTCATGCTATGAGGTCTTCTATTAGTCTGTGAACTGTCATTGTCTTAGTGAATAATTCAATTTTGCTACATAATTTCCCATTTCTATGGACATTTTGAGTTGAAATGATGAAATATATAAATTTCAAGGATATTTTATCCAAAATTACTAATTGGTTTTATTCTTGACAGACGACTGTACCAGGAGATCAGAGGGACAACCGACATCTTCAATTTTTAAATCAGACGACCTTGAGATTAAAGTTAACGCCATTACTCCAAATATACAATCCTATCTTCACAGCAAAGATCAATCATTTGATCCTCTGAAACAGGCCCTATCTTCTGATTCATTGTGTGGAAAATATTTTAACCAGAAATCAATTCTTGTTAAGCATAAGAGAATTCATACTTGGAAGAAGCCATATTCATGTTCAGAATGTGGAAAATGTTTTAAACAGAAATCACATCTTCTTAGCCACCAGAGAACTCATACAAGGGAGAAGTCATATTCATGTCCAGAATGTGGGAAATGTTTTAACAAGAAATCACATCTTGTTAGTCACAACAGAATTCACACAGGTGAGAAGCCTTTTTCATGTTCAGAATGTCATAAATGTTTTGGATATAAATCACATCTTGTTAATCACCAGAGAACTCACACAGGGGAGAAGCCTTTTTCATGTTCAGAATGTGGGAAATGTTTTAACCAGAAATCACACTATGTTAGACACCAGAGAATTCACACTGGTGAGAAGCCATTTTCATGTTCAGAATGTGGGAAATGTTTTACACGTAAATCATATTTTGTTACACACCAGAGAACTCACACAGGAGAGAAACCATTTTTATGTTCAGAATGTGGAAAATGTTTTGTACAGAAATCAGTTCTTCTTAGTCATGAGAAAACTCATGGTAATGGCGTCTTTCCTGTTCAGAATGTGGAAATATTTTAACCAGAAATTGCATTTTGTTACACACCAGGAAACTCACAAAGAAGAGAAGTCTTTTTCATGTTTAGAATCATCAAAAATCCTGCACAGAGAGTCGCGATTATAATACCTAGAATGTGAGAAATGAATTACTGGAAAATCATATTTTGTTGACATTCAAATATAACTCAGTCAGGAAGAATTAATCTATTTTATTATTGTACAAAAACCATATAACAGTTGTATAATTAAATGAGAAAAGGAAATTACTTTAGAACTTACTGTATTTTTAGAACTATGACACAATTTTAACACAAATAATGTTGCTATTAAGTGAATGCCTTTTATAGCCTGAGCAGCTGCCTGTGATAGAGGGAGATCATTGACACAGCATTCTTCCCGATCATTGAGAGAATTTCTCTCTCCTCCTGCCCCACACCTATATATGTGATTGGTGAACAGCACGAGATCAAGAGGCAGGGACCTGCACAGAGGCTGCTTGTCCTGAGTGAGCAGCTGAAGAACCTTCCACCTGACTAGCTCTAGGACCTTTCACATGACCTGGTGGAACTGCAAAATGGGCTGTTTACAGTGTGTGTATACAAATGTGTGCATATGTACTAGAGCTGTGTATGCATGTGTCAGGGATAACAGCCAAGAGATCACGCAGATATCCACCAATATGTCCTCGAACAACATTCCGCTACATCCAATCGTCGGCACAATTATGTAATTCGCTGACAAGTGATGGACAAGGCCGCAGCTATTTTCACTACTAGACCAGCTTTTGGGGATCTCACAGTGAACGTATAGTGTATACACATTTGATTCATAGTCATGGAATACACATTTCTATACAGGTTTCCATGTATTGATGTGGAAACTTGTATGGAAAACTTTAGGAGAAATTCAAAAGGTTTCATATGTTTGCCAGTTTTGATCAAGTCACAGAGGCAATCGATTGGAGGCAAGAGCACACAAACCATGTCTGTCAGTGAACCAGGCTTGTCTGAATCTCAGCTGTTCAGTCACGAGTCTTTATTACAGCCACAAAGGTAAGGAAAAGTGGGAATGGATTAATACATTACATTACCTAAGAAAGAAGCTATGTAGACTGTGAGCCCTCACGGGCAGGGTCCTCTCTCCTTCTGTACTTGTGTGTCCCTTGTCTTACACATGTCTATTGTACTGTTTATATTTCCCCTTTCCACATATAAAGCGCCATGGAATAAATGGCGCTATATAAATGTATAATAATAATGTAAGTTGGGAATAACAAAGTTGTAAATTATGGATTCTGATGAATTTCTTTCAAACTGGCTATTTCCAGTTTCATATGCCTTCTGTAAGAAAGAAAATTGAACACAGACAACAGCCTGTGTTATTGCGTTTATGAATAACACTTATAAAAAATAATACAAACACAAAATTATCAAAGATAAATAGACACATAAATTGTCGAAATGATCATGAAAGCAAAGTATAAAATACTTATAAGGCTGTGTGCACATGGTGAATTTATGGTGCATTTTTGCGGCTTTTTTCTTTGCGGAATTGGCCCAAAAATGCTAGGGACTCCTTATGCCAGCAAAGTCAATGAGAATCCTGAAATGCTGTGCACATTATCAGTATTTTTCTTTCAGGATTTGTGCTTTTAAATCCGCAGGATGTCAATTCTTCGTGCGTTTTTCACCCATGATTTCAATTGAGTCAGTCAAATACTCAGCAAAAACACAGGTGTTAAAATGCATGCAGATTTACTGCCTTTTTTGCTCCTATATCGGGTGTTTCCCTTGCTGTCATCTGTGTGACAGCGCAAGAAACACTGGTGGCTCTGATCGACGGTAAGATCGTAACCGCTGGTGAGAGCTCTGTGTGTCACGCTGTCAAATGTCAGCATGAGCCCGCAGCTGTGACACTGACTGGCGGTAAAAAGCTTACTACCAATCACAGGCGTCAGCTGATGAGAGACTACTACTCCCATCAACCTATGTCTGCTGTCGATAACAGCGAAAGCATGCACCACTGTTGGGCGTAGTCATCAGCCGGCGCCTGTGCTCAAAGTAGAGAAAAAAAAAGTTAAATATTTTTATTATATTTATTGGGGTTCATCAGCTGATGAACTCCGGTGAAACTTTCACCGCAGCTCTGCGCTACACACTGACACAAGAGCGATTACCTCCTGTGTCAGTGTGAGCCTGCTGTCTTTCAGAGTAGTCACATCAGTGACTCCTGATGTGACTGCTCTCACAGTCATACGGATCGTTTTGTGACATGATTTATCTCTTCACTTCGAACGTGAGGATTATGGTTGTTTTTTTACAGGGGACAAAGGCATCAGGGATTAGGTGTTAGGGTGAGTATAATGTGTTTTTTATTTTTAAATAAATGTGTAAAACTATGTGGTCATTTGTTTCAAATAAAGGACTGTATTATGGGTGTTTTTTATTTACAATTTGAATATGGAGTTAGTAATCGAGGTGTCTTATAGATGCCTCTTCATTACTAAGCCCTGGGCTTTATGTCAGCTGCCAACAGAAGGCATGAATCTCCCCCCAACTATCACCTCACTTGCCACCGCTCCAGTGCAAGTGGGAAGATCGAGGCTAAGCTACAGATTTGGTGCATCTTATTGATGTGGCATTTCTGGGGCAGCTGAGAGCTGATGATTTTAGTCTGGATGGGGACTAATAACCATGGCCCTTAACTAGACTATTAATATCAGCATGCAGCTGTCTGTTTAGCCTTTGCTGGTTAGAATTTATAGTGGGACCCTATGTCAATTTTTTGTGGGGTCCCCCTGTAAACTAGCCAGTAAAGACTAAGCAAACAGCTGTGAGTTGTTATTAATAGCCTGGGAACCTTTGGCTATTGGCTCACTCCCAGAATATTAACATCAGTTCTCAGCCGTCGGCTTTACCTTGTAAGAAAGTCCTTACTGAGAACTGGAAGAGCCGGGAAAAATATGTAGACAATCCTCTTATCAAGCTGAGACTGAAGTTTATTCCGAAATTTCGCAGCAGAACAGTTTCATGGAAAGTCAGCCAAAGCATGCAGGCACGAACATGTGTCCAGACAGAGAAAGTAACACTGGGATATCTGGTGGTGGTGTGGCATAATGGCGATGTTCTGGCCCTGAACAACAGTAATGGGCTTTTTATACATGATAGAAAGCACATTGCAGCAAAAAGGGCGTATACATGATAACGTCATACTGTGGAAAAATACATATATTCAAGGACAAAACATACAATAGTTAAGTGTAATGACTTTGAGGCTCTTTCCCCCAAACTCCATTAGAACTTCTGAATCTCCATATTCCTTTTAGCTACTGTAATTAATTTGATCACAGCTCTTAGGCTGGTCACATAAATCTGTACATATTGACAACTATTTATGTCTGTTCTCAATATCACTACAATAAATACACTTATTTATTACCATATGTTACCCTTTTCCTATTAGCTCATTGCCCTGCAACTGATCCAGTAACCTGTGTGCATGGCAGCTATACCTGCTAATGACTATGATCTCATATTGTGTCTCCAATCTGTCTGTGACTTTCAGAAGGACATCTTATTAGCTTTTTAGAAGCAGAATTAGTTGGTTTATAACTTTGCACAAGATTACTGCTAGAGCCAACATGGCTGTTCAGTATATTATGGCTGAAAATTCTCTTAGGGTATGTCTCCACGTTCCGGAATGACTGCGCTTTGGACGGAGCGGAAAGCCTGCTCTGCTCAAAGCCTCGCCCCCTTCTGTATGCGCGGTGATTCTGCATGTGTTCATTGCACACATGCGGAATCACCGTATCGCATACATAGACCGGGTTATTTACCTTGCGGAGACAGCATCTCCAAAAGGTAAACAGTCAAGCATTCTAAAGAGACGTGCCGCATGTCCAGTTTCGTGGGTGTGTCACCCGCTTATTAGGACGCATAGTGGAGACGGGATTTCTTCAAATCCCCTCCACTATACTGTAACATCTGGACGCTGCGGCTGTACGCAGAGTACAATCCACAGCTATTCCGGATGTAATCCGTACCGTAGAAACATACCCTTGCATCCTCTGCTGGTTATGAAAATTACGTGGGAGACTATGCCATTTTTTTCATATTTTTTAATAAATAATAAAAGTCAGCGTGGGAGCCCGCCGATATGAACTCGAATAACCTCGCACGTGTCACCGCCGCCAGCTATCGCAGTGCATGCCGAGTTCGCCCAGTTGCTGTTTGGTTACAGTCTATGTAGGTTAATTCTGTGAACACTCTTACAAAGGCTGGTGAGAACGTGGGACACCGCTTAACCCAAGGATTACCGTTGGACCTGGAGTGAATACATTGGGTTAATTTAAATGATTAAAGAATATGTCTGTTTTATTTCAAATAAAGCGTTTTATTCTCAGTGTGTATGTGTTGGTTTATTTAACTCTTTAGGTTATGTGTCCATGATCCAGAAAAGCAGTGGTTTCAACCAGCTCACCTGTGCTGCTTCCAAACCGCTGCATTCTAGGTTGCAAGCACAGTGGATGGGATTTATAGAAATCTCATGCCCAATGTGCTATTTGACGCTGCATAAACTCGTCCACAGTGCGGGTTTACGAGCCGCAGCATGTCCTTTAGCTAGAGCCATTCATTACATGCGGTAAATCCGCATGGTTCAATGAATGATGCTTGATTAGAACGCACCGTTTTGGATGCAGCGAAAATACGCTGCGTCCAAAACGCTGCCATATCCTGATCAGAGGCTCATAGCCTTACTTACAGGTTTAGTAATGAGGGTGTCTGGCTGACACCACTTCATTACTAAACTCACGGCTTGGTGTCAGGGACAGCTGCCAACACCAACCCCCAAACTCATTACCCCGATGCGACTGCACCAGGGTATCAGAAAGAGCTTGAGCTAAGTGCCAGAATTGGCGCTTTAAATAGGAAGTGCCATTTCTGGGGCAGCTGAGGGCTGGTATTTTTAGCCTGGGACAGGACAAATAAGCATGAAAAAGAAGGGGTTGAACAAGGAAATTACATCACAAAACTTTTTTTTTCAAGTATTTTTGATAGGTTCCAAAAAGCATTCATTGCTGTACAAAAACGCATGCAAAAATGTTCCAAAAATGCACATATTTTCCGCTGCGTTTTTTGCTGCCAGCAAATTCCGAGATGCAGAATCATTGCAGAAATTTCTGCAATCAAATACTCAACGTGCACACATAGCCTAACAATTCCTCCCTTTTCATTACTATTTATCCGTGATTCACTCTGACTGTCGTAATCCGGGTTGACTAATGGAAGGACGGGGAGCTACTCTGGTCCAGTGGGCTCGCCGCTTCCGTGGCTTCAAGCATTGGTAACTCAGCGCTCACCTCCCCGGGAGTGGCAAACAGCGAAGCATTGGTTTCTGTGGGCAAGGCTGGCACCCCTTCCTCTCCGTCGATGTCTGGAACCATCAAATTGGGTACCCCAGTAGTTTTCGGTGATTCTTCACCCGTGGGCTACTGTTTTTGACCGATCTCAGACATCAAGCACATTACATCTTTTTCAATCCACCATAACATTTACGACTGCACATCACTCACAGTCCAGCAGTTTGTCGTGTTCACCCTACTCCACCCTCTGTCAGCACAGCAGCCAGCCCTCGTTTGTGCAGATGTGGTAATGTAAAAGATTGTTTCCTTCTACAAATAGCAAAGCTAAGAGCTTGAACTTGAACATCTTCAAGCTACTAATAATAATAACCTTTATATAGTGCAAACATATTCCGCAATGCTTTACAAGTCATCAATTCATAAAAAACAGTCATAAATTACAAAGTTAACGATAAACAATTAAAGTATAAATAATGACGACCCTGCTCTTCAGAGCTTATAATCTACAATGAGGTGGAAGTGACACAAAGTACAGGTGCCTATTTACAATGATGGTCCAGCCATCTTGAGGAAGTGAGGGGTAGATAAAGGCTGCATGAGACTTTTGGTTACAGTTGAGTTTGATTGTGAATTATGTTCAGGGAGTAGAAAATAGGCTATATATAAAAAGGACTTTGATTAGGGAACGTGATAGGCCATCCTAAACAGATGTGTTTTTAGAGAACTTCTAAAAATGTGTAAGTTGTGGTTAGTCCTAATTTCATAGGGTACAAAGGGTAAGAGGTGAGTTATGTAGGTAGGAGATTTAACAGAGCCAGACAAAGACCAGATTAGGGGTGTTACCGTCTTTGTGTGTCTCAGAGGTTGAAAGTTGTGAGAGGTCAGGAGAAGAGGGTAGAGATAGAAGCTGGGATGCAGTTGGGGAGGCGGGGCTGTTGAAGTCTCCCACTATAAGGGCTGACAATTCTGAGAATATGAAGTGTGGTAGCAAGGCAGAAAAGTGGTCAAGGAAGTGGGTGGGTGAGCCTGGAGGACGGTATATGACCGCTACTCTAAGGGAGAGGGGATGGAAGACCCTGATGGTGTGAGCCTCAAAAGAAGAATGGCATCCAATCGGCCTGTATTTATTTGTCTAAAAACAGAATTGGTGGCAGCGAGGAGTGTGGGGTTATCGTGGAGTTAGCAGTGGTCGTATGGTGGTATATACACATATTCCATGCATTGTAATCCGGAGGTGTATATGCCGTACACTCACTATTAGCTATTTGCTAACTAATTATTGTAAACAGCCTGCGGCCTCCTAGGTTGATCGTCGCCTAATCGTATAATTGTATGGATGATAGGGTCCAGCTGAGAGCTCTTTGCTCCAAAGATCACAGCAGGTAGTTCTGCGTGACTCCCAGCCTGTGATCTCTTTGATAATTGGATGGCCAATTCAATCTATTGTCCACGGAAATGCAGCCTTTCCGCCTTGCGGATACATTTTCCGAAAGTTGATGGTCACAGTCCCCAAGTACCAGTTGCCTAGTCGCCATTACTTCTCCAAGAAAGATTTGCCTGTTCTACACCAGCATGTCGTAAACAACATCACCAATTCCTTGAAAAATCGGTGCATGACAAGGTGCATTTCAACACTGACACCTAGATGAGCAAGCATGGATAGGGGCGTTATATCACGCTGACTGAGCACTGGGTGACTTTGGTGGCTGTGGGGCAGGCAGGGAAGGGCTGCACCAAAAGTCTTGGAATCCCCAAGGCTTGCAGGGCGCTTGAGGATGGAGAACTAAAACACTGCACACAATAAGAAGGAGAACTAACCTACTAGACATCAGGGCTTGGTGAAATAAACTACAAAATGCCTAAAGTTGGATAACTAAACCGCTATACACCAGAAGATGGAGAACTAAACAACTAGACAACAGGAGCTGGAGAACTAAACTACTAAACACCTAGTTTTGGAGAACTAAACCACCACACACCAAAGGATGGTAAACTAAAACACTAGACACCAAGATGTCATTAGACAGCAAATCTTGGAATCCCCAAGGCTTGCGGGATAAACCTCTGTATGTAACACTTCCTCCACAGCTTCTGCCTCCTCCACATCCTGTAGGTACTCTACCTGTGTCCTCACTTGCTCCCTTAATGAGATACACTTTCCAACAGTGCAGAGAATATCCCACCACTACCATACTGCGAAGACAGAGAAATCCGCCATCAGATAGTGTTTAAATTCATATGCTTTGGAGAACGCAGTCACACAGCTCAATCATTCTGGACAGCTATCCAGGTCAAGTTTGACAAAGACTGTTTCCACTGACCCTGGAGTCAGTGAAGGCCATGTGATATAACAGTGCAAACCTGGTGGCGAACCTAAGCCAGGCAAGCGCACACACGTGCCTTGCATGGCTCAGATCCTCAACCTGGTGGTACAGCAATTTCTATACCAGTATCCCAGCCTGAAAGCGCTGCTGTAGAAATTTCAGCTGCTGTGTGCAAATTTCTGACTGCTACACTACTTGTGGTTGACTTACATTGCTACAGAGATCTTTCGGGCTACCGGTTTATTATGCGATGTGCCGACAGTGTGG
>VIAB01027469.1:0-10986 GCA_009801035.1 Oophaga pumilio
CATAGACTTGCATTGGCGATTCTCGCCTGATAATCGGTGACAATTGAAGCATGCTGCGATTGTCTCTGTCCGAGGAAAAAGGCTGAGAAAAAATCGGATGCTGGGAGCTGCTCCATAGATTAACATTGGTCCGAGTGCAATGCAATATTTCATCGCATTGCACTAGTCCGTTTTTGTCACCAGTGTGACCCCGGCCTAAATGTAATCTACAGCTCAAGAGGATGAGGCCACACCCGACTTTCCCAGAATGCAAAAATACAAACAAAAAATACACAAAAATTGAGCTTGGTTAAAGTTGGTATACATGCAGCATATAAATGCATGTTCACTTTGGCCATAAAACATTGAAAAAACCTACAAGAAGGAAAATAAAATAAACAAAAACCTTATAATAACTAAATAAGTAAAAAGCAAAAGTGTGTTTAAATAACACAGGGTTCTTAGTAATACTGTTTTTGATCAAAAATAGCATGAAAGCCATCTCACCGTCGACAAGTTGACCCTGATCGAGACGGTCCTACACTGTCTAATATTAAAACCTTACCATGTGTCATAGCAGATCTCAATGTGTGAATAAGTGTAGACAAAAGGACTAGGTCCTGACCTAAGGACTCCAGCCTGGGGAGGCTTTTAAATGTAATCTACAGCTCAAGAGGGTGAGGCCACACCCCGACTTGCCCAGAATACAAAAATACAAAGAGAAAACACACAAAAATTGAGCTTGGTTAAAGTTGGTATGCATGCAGCATATAAATGCATGTTCACTTTGGCCATAAAACATTGAAAAAACCTACAAGAAGGAAAATAAAATAAACAAAAACCCTGTTATAACTAAATAAGTAAAAATCAAAAGTGCGTTTAAATAAGAGTTCTTAGTAATACTGTTTTTGATCAAAAATAGCATGAAAGCCATCTCCCGTCGTCAAGGTGACTCTGATCAAGACAGTCCTACACTGTCTAATATTAAAACCTTTCCATGTGTCATAGCAGACCTCAATGTGTGAATAAGGGCATAACAGGGTTTTTGTTTATTTTATTATCCTTCTTTTAGGTTTTTTTCAATGTCTCCATGGAGTTTCCCACAGAACCATTAACTGCGCTGCTATGGGATCTACCTCCCCATCCACGCCCAATACCTTAGGAGCAGTGCTATATATGGGGCAGTTACCTTCTTCTGCGGCACTGGTCAGTTGCATGGTGTCACCATCCTCACGGTTCCCTTGCATCTCCCCATCTCCCTTAGCACTGACGTTTGCTCCTGTTAAGGGTTCCTCAGCCATTTCACCCCGCAGAGTGACGTGGCTGAGCACTCATGCACCTGTGCTAGGGCTATGACCACCCAGTCCCCCGCTACTCACCTCCTCGCTCCTGCATCCTGGCGTTCTGCTGGACAAGGATCGCGGCGGACTCCTCCAGCGCTGTCGACCTCGCGGTCAGCAGCAGAACTCCGGGTCTCGCGCATGCGCACTAGGTTGCGGCCACGTGCACTTCCTACTCCTTTAGCCCCGGTGGTGTCCTGACCTGGAAGCGCCGCCAGGTCAATGAAGTTACGTTGACAGGTATATCAGGCCGCCCTCCTTTGTGGAGGCGCCTGATAATTGTGTATCTCTCAGTGCCAGCACTTAGGCTCCTGGGGTCTAGTACCCTTGTCTTTCTTTTGTTTTCCCATTCTCCAGGTGCTTGGTCCCTTTATGTGTATTGGTCTTGTACCCGTCTCCCTGTGGTTTTTCGCTTTCCCCTCTTCTGTCTCCTTCTGCTGCAGTTCTCTCCATCTGTTCCTGGTGGCGCCCTACCTCCGTTGCCCCTTCTGACCTTGGTCCTCGTCCCCCGGCCTTCTCTCCTCTCCTGTCCCAGTCTGTCAGCGTTCCGCTGAATACCTCCTTTCCCGTTCCCTCAGTGTCCTCAGTCCAGTAATATTTTTCATTTTTGGCATTCTACCTTCCTACGAGCCGCCCTCTTTGTACCAACTGTCGAGGTACTTGAATCCCTAGGCCTGCCCCTAACAATCCCTGTATAGGGGTTGGTGTCATCTGGTTAGCTCGCCCAGGGGGGTTCAGTACTGTGACTCAGAGGGTCCACTATAGGAGGCTCGCTTCTCCCAGGCATTACAGAATATTCAGGCTATGGACCCCGCCGGGGCCGCTTTCTCCGCTTGGAAAGAATTGTCCTTCCTGCGTGAGAATCAAAACCACATTATGTCCTGTATGCAATCAATGGAGACTAGGCTATCCTCCCTACAAGCCACTCAACTTGCCAGCCTTCAGAAGGAGCTTGCGCAGCAGCTGGATACTCAATCTCGGATGCTGAGTTATATGGCCTCTGTGGACGATCGTCTGTACAACCTTCAGTCCGTCGCCTCTTCCTGTCATTGCTCCACATCCTCCGCCACGCCTAGGGAGACCGCCTAGATATAGTGGAGATCCTAAACTTTGCCGGGGTTTCCTGAACCAGTGCCACCTTCATTTTGAGCTACTCCCCAGCAATACCCCATCGACCAGGCCAAAGTGGCGTTCAAAGTGTCAAATTTAGAGGGAGAGGCCCTAGCTTGGGTTAATCCCCTATAGGAATGTGAAGACCCCATAGTTTCTAGTCTGCCGACCTTTTTTGATACATTTCGTAGAGTTTTTGATGAGCCAGGTCAACTGGCTTCCACCACTGAGTCACTTTTTAATCTAAACCAGGGTGCTCTCACTGTTGGGCAGTATGATATCAGCTTTTGTACGCTGTCTTCCGAGTTGGGGTGGAACAATGAGGCCCTGGTCGGGGCTTTTTGGCGGGAACTGTCGAGCAAAGTTAAGGATGAACTCGCATGTCGGAATACCCCAACTTCTCTAGAGGATCTTATTTCTTTGGCTACACGTATAGATCTGCGTTTCCAGGAGCGCTCTCGTGAGGAGGCTAGAGAGAGGAGAACTTTCAGACCGTCTTCCTCCATTCATAGGCTACCTAGTCCACGTTCTACTATGGATTCCTGTGTTTCCACATCAGAACTGATGCATGTGGATTGGCTCAAGATGGTGGAGCAGCGTCGTAGGCAAAGACATGCGCAGGGCTTGTGCTTCTATTGAGGAGGAGGTTCTCACTTACTCCGTTCCTGCCCAGAGAGGCCGGCAAACTCCTTCACCTAGGCCAGGTAAGAGAGGCCTCCCTAGGTGTGTGTAACTCCTCTCCACCCCTTACTATATCTGTTTTTATTGTCCTAGGTCAGCAACGCGTTTCTGAGACAGTTTAGTCGGATTCGGGTGTGGCAGGGAACTTTATTAGGCTCAAGGAGGTGAATAAATATCAGATCCCTGTTATAACCCTGAAGAACACACGTATGATTGCATCGGTGGATGGCAAACCCCTACAAGAACCTGTCACTATGGTTACAGAGGAGGTGGTGCTGCAAATAGGAGCCTTGCATCAGAAGATTTCTTTCTACGTGCTGCCCAACCTGTCTCACGCGCTGCTTCTTGGTCTTCCCTAGCTTCCCTAGCTTAGGGCACATGAACCTGTCCTCGACTGGTGAGGTTCTTCGTTGGGGGCACTCATGTCACGAATGGTGTCTGAAGTCTGTTTGTACAGCAAGTTCCCCATAGCTTTCTTCTGTTCCCTCAGGGCTTCCTTAAGCCTACTGGTCATTGGTTGATATTTTTGACAAAAAAGAGGCAGAGAGTCTTCCTCTGCATCAGCCATATGACTTCCCGAGCTAATCCCCAGAACCACCCCTCCTAGTGGTAGGCTCTATCCACTGTCTCCTGATGAAACCTCAGACATGTCCGAATATATTCAGGATTGCTATGCTATGGGGTTTATACAGAAGTCATCCTCGCCTGCGGGAACTGGATTTTTCTTTGTCAAAAAAAGGGACGGCTCTCTCCGGCCTTGTACAGATTACTGGGGTCTGAATGACATCACGGTCAAGAACAAGTATCCCCTGCCGCTCATTCCGGAGCTCTTTGACCGCTTAAGAGGGGCCTGGATCTTCTCTAAACTGGACATTCGTGGTGCCTACAATCTGATCCGTATTCGCTCCGGAGATGAGTGGGAAACCGCTTTTAATACGCGGGATGGACATTCCGAATATTTTGTCATGCCCTTCGTCCTCTGCTATGCACCCGCGGTGTTTCAGGAGTTTGTTAACGATATCTTCCGGGATCTGCTATATTCTTGTGTCCTGGTGAACCTGGATGACATCCTCGTTTTTTCCTCAGACCTTTCTTCCCATAGAAGAAATGTTCGAAGCCAAGGCGGTGAAACGCGCGTCGAGGCTCCTGCGCGTTCTCCCCACCTCTCTGCTCACGGCACTTACATGTCACAAGGTATTTTACAATAATAGACATTTAAGTCATGCTGTTATTATTTGCCTGTAGCTCGCTGTGTCCTATATTGGATTGAATTGTTTCAGCATGCACTTCAGGCTCTTATCAGCCTTCATTGGTTGCGATCTGCTTAGCACTTTGCCACTTGTATTAACCTTTGGTAGCTATCATGCAGCCTAGCTATTTTTTATGGCAACTTTACTTGTATAGCACCAATGAAGTTATTTGACTGCCTTGTATCTGACTGTTATATCTGGCTACTTACTCATTGCAGACTTGTTGGGAGACGCTCTTTGTTTCTCCATGTGTGTTAATTTTCCATCTGCTGCACACCTGTTTTTTTCAGCTGTTATTTAACCCCTCACATGAACACTTTGTCTTGTTTGAATTTTACTTATGTATAATATATGTAATAAACTTTATATATTTTTTTGATTAAACCCCCTGTTTGTGGCTTTACATCATTATTATTATCATCATTCTCATTTTTATGGGATTAGATGTTTAGACTAGATAATCATCTTTGGATGTTTTTTATAAAAAACATTTAGCCACTTTTTTGCTTCTTTGGTTTTGATGTTCAGGCAAGGGGGTTAGTCCCGCTAGCCACGGCGACCTTTTTGTAGGTGTATATAAGAAATGTTCGTCTGAAACTGCAGCGACTGAGGGAGAATCGCCTTTATGCCAAGATGGAGAAGTGCATTTTTGAACAGACTTCCTTACCTTTCCTGGGGTATATTTTCTCTGACTCTGGATTGAACATGGATCCCGAGAAACTGTCCGCTGTTCTCACATGGCCTCGTCCTGTTGGAGTTAGGTCCATCCAACGGTTTATCAGTTTTGCAAATTATTACAGGCAGTTTATTCCTAATTTTTCCTCAGTGTCCAAGCCCATCTCATCTCTGATTTGAAAGGGAGCTATTCCCAATGCCTGGACCCCGGAAGCCGAAACCACCTTTCAGACCTTAAAACAGTCCTTTGCGGCTACGCCTGTACTACATCGTTCAGAGGCTAGCAGGCCGTTCATCCTCGAGGTGGATGCTTCCTCTACGGGAGTTAGCGCAGTACTCTCCCAATGGTCTTCTTCAGGTCGGGTAGTCATTTGTGACTTTTTCTTCGAAGCATTTTCTTCATCGGAATGCAATTACTCTATAGGTGACCGTGAGCTATTGGCCATAAAATTGGCTCTGGAGGAGTGGCGCTACGTTCTTGAGGGGGCTGTTCATTCCTTTATAATCTTCACCGACCATAAAAATCTGGCCTATATCCAGTCTGCCTAGAGGCTCATCCCCCAGCAAGCCAGATGGTCTCTGTTTTTTGCCCGCTTTGACTTCGAGCTCCACTTCCGGCCAGGCAGCAAGAATGTCAAGGCTGATGCGCTGTCTAGGTCTCTTCAGCCTTCTGATGAGGTAGAAGAGCCGTCGCACATTATTGATCCTGCCAAGATCATCACTGTAGCCCCCTTGAATCTTGTTACTCCACCACCGGGCAAGACTTTTATGTCGGAGGCTGACAGAGGAGTGTTACATTGGGGACATTCCTCTAAAATTGCTGGTCATGCCGGGATTAAGAAGACTCTAGCACTCATCTCTCGCTACTACTGGTGGCCTTCTCTTCGTCAGGTCATTAAAGACTTCACTGCTTCTTGTCCCTCTTGTGCCAAGACCCAAGACGTTTACCTTCTGGTCTTCTGCTTACTCTGCCAGTCCCATCGGCTCCCTGGCAACATATAGCTATGGATTTTATCACTGACCTTCCTCGTTCCTCTCGTTGTACAGTGATTCTGGTGGTTGTGGACCGTTTCCATAAAATGGCTCATTTTGTCCCTCTACCAGGGTTGCCTTCCGCTCCTGAGTTAGCCAAAAGTTTCATACATCATATCTTTAAACTCCATGGATTCCCTCGACACATCGTCTCTGATCAAGGTGTTCGGTTCACTTTCCGGTTCTGGAGAGCTCTTTGCAGACTCATGAACGTGTCTTTGGATTCCTCCTCAGCTTATCATCCTGAGACCAATGGTCAAGTAGACCGAACTAATCAGGTGTTGGCCTCTTACCTGCGTCATTACATCAACGGTCATCAAGACGACTGGGTCTGCCTTCTTGCCTGGGCAGAATTTGCTTATAATAACCATCCCAGCGAGTCTTCAACCAAGTCCCAATTTTTTGTTGTCTTTGGACAACATCCCAGTATACCACTTCCTGTGTCCGCAGCCTTAGGTGTGCCTGCAGCTGACTCTTTGTCTATGGAGTTATCTGAGATTTGGAAGGAGACCAAGGGAGCACTCGAAAAAGCTGGAGATCGGATGAAAAGACATGCTGATAAGAGGCGATTGGATTCCTCACCTTATGTTCCTGGCAATAAGGTTTGGCTCTCTTCCAAATATATTAGACTGAATATTCCCTCCTACAAACTGGGTCCTCGATACATTGATCCGTTTGAGATCCTCGGACGTATCAACAACATTACCTACAAATTAAGGTTGACTGCCTCGCTCCATATTCCTAACGCCTTCCATGTCTCTCTCCTGAAACCTGTGGTACATAATCATTTCCATTCTGCACCCGGCTCTACCCCTCAACCGGTTACTACTGACAATGTCTTTGAGGTAAAGGATATACTGGCCATGAAGAAAGTTAGGTGGAGAACATTTTTTCTCAATGATTGGAAGGGTTTCGGTCCTAAGGAGAGATCCTGGGAGCCTGGGAAGAACATCGATGCACCCAGTATTCTTAGGAGATTTCTGTCCAATCTCAAAAAAGGGAAATGTAAAGGAGGGGGTACTGCTAGGGCTATGGCCACCTGGTCTCCCGCTACTCACCTCCTCGCTCCTGCGTCCCGGTGTGATGCTGGACGGCTCCTCCAGAGCGGTCGGCCTCATGGTCGGCGGCAGAACTCCGGGTCTCGTGCATTCGCACTAGGTTGCGGCCGCACGCACTTTCTGCTCCTTTAGCCCCGGCGGTGTCCTGACCCGGAAGCTCTGCCCGGCCAATGGAGTTACGTTGAAAGGTATATCAGGCTGCCCTCACTTGTGGAGGCGCCTGATTATTGTGTATCTCTCAGTGCCAGTACTTAGGCTCCTGGGCTCTAGTGCCCTTGTCTTTCTTCTGTTTTCCCTTTTTCCAGGTGCTAGGCCCCTTTATGTGTGTTGGTCTTGTACCCCTGTCTCCATGTGGTTTTTCGCTTTCACCTCTTCTGTCTCCTTCTGCTGCAGTTCTCTCCATCCATTCCTCGTGGTGCCCTACCTTCGTTGCCCCCTCTGACCTTGGTCCCCATTCCCCGGCCTCCTCTCCTCTCCTGTCCCAGTCTGTCACCGTTCCGAATACCTCCTTTCCTGTTCCTTCAGTGTCCTCAGTCCTGTAGTATTTTTCCTTTTTGGCATTCTACCTTACTACGAGCCGCCCTCTTGGTACCTGCTGTCGAGGTACTTGAATCTCTGGGCCTGCCCCTAACGATCCCTGTATAGGGGTCGGTGTCATCTGGTTAGCTCGCCCAGGGGGGGTTCGGTACCACGACCCAGAGGGTCCACTTTAGGAGGCTCACCTCTCCCATGCATCAGGGACATCATTATCAGATAAATGGTTATCAGGTAAATCACTGTCAGGTAAAGCATGCAATTTCACATCATTATCATTAGCATCAACATTACCCTTAGTATCAGATTGGGGGATGGGTGTCAGGGACATAATACGCAAACATTCTCCCCAAATCAGTCCCCAAAAAAACATCGGTGGGCAAATTTTCGGACAACCCCACTTCCTTCACTCCGCTCACGGCACCCCAATCTATAAAAACCCAAGCCATCAGTATTGGACAGCAGACGCCCCCAATTTCGGGGACAGTCAGGGTTTTGCCCAAAATAATCTCTTCAGGGGGCGCCAGTTGGGGTCTGATGAGGGTCCATTCAGCCCCGGTGTCCTTGAGGCCTCTAGTGACACAGCCCCCCACCCGGACGTTCTGCACATTGTCACAGACCCTCCCAAACACCCCACCCACCAAAAGAACTGCCGCATTAGGCTCTGAAGCCTTGGCTGGGGGGTTCTTCTGTTCTTCTGCTTCTCCAGACAAGTGGCGCTGAGATGTCCAGTCCGATGGTAGGAAAAGCACTTGCGAAGGTCTGATGTAGGGCTGGTGTTGGCAATGGGGACAGGGCCTCTGGTGAGTCGGCTGGAGGTGGTCCAGAGGTTGGTTGCTGGCTTACCCCCTCTCTAGCTGGCGGTGACTGGCTTCCGCACCTCTGGTCTATGGTTGGCCCCGTAGGTGTCGGCGATCTGCGCTGCTTTGTCCGCATCCTTTGGCTCTCAGTCCATCATGAACTGTCACACCACAGCGGGGCAAAGATGTAGGAGCTGTTCGTTTATCATCAGGTCCCTCAGCTGCTCAAAGGTGGTTGCTGACAGTCCTTGGATCCACTAGTCAAAGAAGGTCCTGAGTCCATGCACCTCATCGCTGTAACTGTCGTGTGGGCCACTTTGGAGTTTCCGGAAGGTTTTACGGTAAACCTCAGGCGTTAGCTGGTACTTCTTTATCAGGGCCTTCTTGATGGCCTCATAGTCTCCATCTTGGTCTGATGGGAGAAAAGCAAATACCTCCAGAGCTTTTTCTCTGAGCCCTGAAGTCAAATATCGGGCACTTTGGCTGTCAGGCAGTTGGTATTGTCTTGCAGGCTTTCTCAAATGCCTGCAGAAAAGTGTCCAAGTCCCCATCCTTTTCCATCACGGGAAAGTGCTCTGGCCAGGGTTTAGGGGGCTGAGTGTTGCTGGACTCACTGCGGGGCTAGGAAGACCTCTACACCTGGATTCGGGCTAACTCCAGCTGGTATTGTCTCTCTTTCTGCTTTGCTTCTCGCTGGGCTTGGGCCTTCTGCTCAGCTTGCCGCTCGGCCATCTCCGCCTCCCGCTTGGCTTGGGCCTCTCGCTGATATTGCTGGACCAGCCGCAGTCGTCCGTCCGTATCATCTGCGGCGCATTACTGTAGGGCCACTTGCAGATAGTTGTCCTTGCTACCCTGGCTTCGGGTAGGGTCGGCCTGCACCAGTTGGACTTCTTGTTCAGTAACATCCATACTTTGGCTGGTCCCAGCCTCCCCTGAGCTCTGGGCATGGTCCTGACTCTCTTCAAGTTGCACCAGTTCGGCGACCAGTTAGTCTTTGTTCTTGCCTGTGGGGTCAATCTGCTTCGACGTGCGCAGGGCGATAAGAGTGTCCTTGGATTGCTTCCTATAATAGGCCTCTCCCAGCTTAACCATGGTTGCCAAATATAAGATAGGACAGAAAAACGGAGAGAAGGGGAGGGGTAATTGCTATACACACTGTATTGGCTCAGGACTAGTAAACACTGAGTTTGCTCTCCAAAACTTTTTGTGCAGGGTCCTCGCAAGAACCGTGCAAATTTTTAGTGAGAGGAATGATTGTTTAAACCAGATAACTAATGCTCTATTATCCAATCGCTCTGCCACCAATATGTCATGAATTACAGGGGGATCTACTTGTATATCCCACTTCTGCTACCAATACTTCACGAACTGGGGATGTTTGGTTGCCTCCAGTTCTTCGTCCGGGGGGATTTATTATATCCCGCCTACCAGTCCTGGTTTTGAACTTGCAGCTCTCTGGTGCCCCCCTTATCCTCATGTCAGTTAGGGAACGGCACCTAGGATAAGAAATCGCAAGAAAGGCTGCCTTGCTGTGTACTGGCTATTGGACACGCTGCAGTGAGGGAAATCCTATTCCCATCACAGGTGGGGAAATACACTTAGAAACCTCCTTCCGTCACTGTCAGAGTCTCCCAAATACCCCAGAACATACTTCGTTGCCACCAGCAACTGATTTTAATTATTATCGGGTCAGGAGCCAACCTCAATCAGTAGTGTTGACTTAGTCGGAGGACGAGGCTATAAGTTATTAGAGCAATGAGAACATAGCTAATAATATTTTATAAATTTTACTCCAAAAAGAATAGGCAGTGTTTACATAAGTATAAAAGATTAACAAATGAGACAATTACAATATGTACAGACAATTGTTATGGAAATTTGGTTAGGATAAATCTATCCTTATGTTTGCTGCTGCTGTTCCTAATTAGACTAAGTAATGGAGCACTCCAGAAATGAAAACTGTCCACACAGGATGCCTTTATTGTTAATACATGATCTTATAGCTGCACACAAAAAGGAGTGGTTAGTTAATTAACATACAATCAAGCTTCTATGCTATTGGTTGTTTGAATACATGAAGGTTTCTGGCTATAGCATAACAAAAGGCTGATCTAGCAATTTATGAGTATCTGTCCTAGTTTTCCTGCTATTCAGCAGAAATCAGACATCAGCTTGGACCATCTGCTACAGTATCCTGTTCTGTGATGTCTGGTGACTGGGAAAGTACCGGAAAAACTGTCTGGTTGACACTTGTCTGGTTTAACTGTGTCAGGGGTCATGTCTTAAGCAAGTGCTTAATGACTGCATTAGCTGTGAGTGTATATATGGGTATATAGGAGTATACATGCAAGTGAGATCTACATGGAATACATATATATTTCCATCACAATTCCCCATTAGATATCACTTGCCCTAAAGCCTGCTCCTGTCCCAAAGTGCTGCAACTCTTTTGTGCTGCCGCTGGGCTGACATATGCCTAGTACATGTGTTAAATATTAATTATTGGTTATGGATTTATTCTTTATAC
>VIAB01027471.1:4971-25898 GCA_009801035.1 Oophaga pumilio
ATTTTCAAAATTTTCGCCATATTTCCATTTGTTTCATAAATAAAAGCAAGTCATATAAAAAAAATGTACCAGTAACGTGAAGTACAATATGTCATCAAAAAATATGTCTCAGACTCAGCTGGATTCGTTAAAGCGTTCCAGAGTTATAACCTCATAAAGAGACAGTGGTCAGAATTGTAAAAATTGGCCTGGTCATTAAGCTGCAAATTGGCTGTCACTAAGGGGTTAAAAAAAATTACACTAATCATGTTACATGATCCTGTCTACAATATCCATGTTTTTATTTTATTTTGTGATATAAATAATGCACAGATAAGACAAGTGACGTGTGTCCAGCTCACGCCCTGGCTGCTGGGCGTGAGCCAAGGGGGGTTGTGGCCCCACTGTGCCACAAACCAGACTACCCTGGAAGGGGCTTGACTAGGACAGCTGCCTCGGTCTTCACTGGAGTCTCTGATGGTGAGGTCAGGCTTGTGCTGCAGGCAGCTGCCAGGTGCCACACCAGGGTGGTGTCTGGCTGTGGCTGCTGATCCCACTTGGGGAGACTATGGCACGGCTGAGACACAGGGCAGGCAGGCACGGATGAGACACAGGACTGGCAGGCACTGATGAGGCACAGACTAGCAGGCACTGATGAGGCACAAACTGGCAGGCACGGACGAGACACAGGGCAGGCTGGCACGGACGAGACACAGGGCAGGCTGGCACGGATGTGACACAGGGCAGGCTGACCCTGTTCACACAGCAACTGTAGATACTGGGACTGACTGGAAGGAATGGTGTATGGAGAAACAGGTAGAGACCTGTTCACACAGCAAACGTAGATACAGGGACTGACTAGAAGGAATGGTATATGGAGGGACCGGTAGAGACCTTATTATGAGCGAACAATTGTAAATATACACGGGAAATGTGATCAAGTGTGAAACATAAATTCCCTCTAAAATTAATTTTATTAATAATTTAAAAAAAATACCAACCCAGTGCAAAAGGCATACAATAAGTATACCTAATAGTAGAACACTATCCTGTTGCGTGTCCTGCACTAGTCCTCAATGTTCCTACCTGACCGTGGAGGTAGAGACCTATCACACAGCAGGTACCGGTACTGGTACAGACAGAAAGGAGTAGAGTATGAAGGAACAGGCAGAGACCTATTTACACAGGGGGAGAACCGCAAGGCTACGGAGAAGGGCTGTAGAGCCGCAATAGATACTGCAGTGCAAAGGCAGGAGCAAAGCAGAGCGAAACCGCAAGATATGCGGAGAGGAGCGGCAGCAAGAGATTGCGGGAGCTGCAGTAGTAAATCAGAGCAGAACCACAGGAGTGCGGACAAGAGGCAGAGAGAGATACAGAGAGACCACAAGGCAAGACAGCAGGGAAGAAACCACAGACAAGGAGACCAAGAGACAAAGGTAAGACAGAGTTCAGACAAGGTAAGGACACGAGACAAGGTACAGAGACAAAGACACAGTGTCCAGGAAATTCTGCCTCCTGGAGTGTGACAAATAGGTATAAGGCAAAGCTAGGAGTGAAGCCTCCAAGATGGAGGAACACAGAGCAAAACCTGAGACCTGGCAGCTCAGTATCAAGATACTAACTGAGTTAACACATTGCACAGGCAAGATACACAGGGTGGAGCTGCCTTAAATACTAGAGGGCTAATGGTAATTGGTCAGTCAGGTGCATCCTGACTCCATAAGAACCAGAGAGTTCTGGCGCCGCCCCCCTATGGACACAGCCATGAGACATGCAGAGAGCAGATAGGAGACCAGAGGTATAGCCTGGAGCCGACAGCAGACAGAAATCACAGCATGACCTGGAGCAGTGAGCAAGTAGGTGTGTGATTGATGGGAGGCCATGCAGTTATGCCAGCAGGGTTGTTACAATGTGAATTAGAATTGTCATTATGGAGAGAGATGAACATAAATATTGGAACAGTGCATAGATAAGGAGTGTGAAAGTTTTATTGCCCTGATTGGGGTCTGGTTCTGCGTTGTGTGATGACCCCAGAAGGTCTGAAGAGCAAATTCCTTAATTGATGTAAAAAGACATAAATTCATGCAACACATTCATTCCTGCATTGAGTGTGTTAAAGGTTGTCATGAGTTTATACTCCCAGACTTTTCTGTCTTTCTGAGACTCTGTTTTGGATTTTGTGGTGAAACTCACAAAATTCATCCTTACCCACAATTACTTTGAATTTGACAACAAGATATATTTACAGGAAACTGGCACAACTATGGGAAGTAAAATGGCTCCACAGTATGCAAATCTTTTCATGACCAAGCTTGAAAGCGACCTTTTGTCCTCATGTCCCATCAGGCCTCTGGCCTACTACTGTTACATTGATGATATTTTAATCATCTGGACGGAGCCTGAGCAACAGCTAAAGACATTCCACGAACAGTTTAATCAATTTCATCCCACCATCAACTTAACACTCAACTACTTCAGCACGGAAATTAACTTTTTAGACACTATCATTAAGCTAAAAAACAATAAAATAGAGACATCCGTGTATCAGAAGACAATCGACCGTCCAACATACCTTAAATGGGACAGTTTCCATCCAAAACACATAAAAAACTCTATCTACAGCCAAGTCATCAGATACAATCGTATATGTTCCAACCCCATGGATAGAGATGAACACCTTGGTCGCCTCAGAAAAACCTTTTTGAATCAGGGCTACCATCCAAGAACAATTGAAAACCAAATTACAAGAGCCACCAGAATATCAACGAATCACCTGCTACATTACAAAGCTAAAGATGAAAATAACTGGGTGCCTCTAGTGGTCACCTACAATCCAAATCTGGAAGTGCTAAGGGGAGCTGTACGGAAATTACAACCTTTACTATAAAAAGATGCCCGATTGCAATCCATATTTCCAGACCCCCCACTACTGTGTTTTAGGCAGCCCCCAAATCTAAGAAGCATCATTGTCAGAAGCTCCCTGTCCTCCCCAAAAGCTGCAGGAACCTTTCCTTGCAACAAGAAAAAATGTAAAACCTGTCCATTGATAATGACCATGGACAAGATAAAGATCCCCAACTCACATCAGGACTACAAGATCCCAGGTACTTTCAGCTGCATCACATCTAATGTGGTATACTTAATTATTTGTACTAAATGTCCAACTGGGGGTCTGTATGTGGGGGAGACCGGGCAAAAACTGAGAACAAGGATGAATTCTCATTGCCACACAATAAGAGAAAAAAGAATGGATCTACCTGTGGCAAAACATTTTTGTATCCCTGGTCACAGCATGATGGACATTAAATTACTTGTTTTAAAAGGTAACTTCGAGTCTCAGAAAGACAGAAAAGTCTGGGAGTATAAACTCATGACAACCTTTGACACACTCAATGCAGGAATGAATGTGTCGCATGGATTTATGTCTTTTTACATCAATTAAGGAATTTGCTCTTCAGACCTTCTGGGGTCATCACACAACACAGATCCAGACCCCAATCAGAGGGCAATAAAACTTTCACACTCCTTATCTATGAACTGTTCCAATATTTATGTTCATCTCTCTCCCATAATGACAATTCTGCTTCACGTCACTTGTCTTATCTATTGCGTTATTTCTGTGCTGTTTTGTGTATAAATATGTAATTCTTCAGATGTTGTATTAGTCTAGCCTGATGAAGAGACCTGAGTAGTCTCGAAAGCTTGCAATTTACCATCTTTTCAGTTAGCCATTAAAAGGTATCAACCACTGAGGACTCTCAATTCTAAATATTTTTATATCTACTGGCCAACACGGTACAAAGATATACATCTTTCCTGTAACTTTTTGCATGCCACTATATAATGCCTACAGTAAACATGGCAGTGGCAGGATCCTTATATGTTGCATGGTGATCCTGGTGTCAGGAGCTACATTTCATTGATGGTGTCATGAATTCAGATGTACTGGTCTACATTGAAAGAGAAGATGCTACCATCACTCAATGTCCTTGGTAGACGTGCACTTTTCCAAAATACAATGATCCAACACACATCTAAGGCAACTGTTGCATTTCTGAAGAACAGGATGAAAGTGATTCAGTGTCCAAGTACTGTATGTCTCAAAATTGAACACCAATGGAGAATTCTGAAGAGACAAGCTGAGCATCACTCTCCATCCAGCATCCAGGCTCTAAAACTGATCATTTTTGAAGAATGAAATAAGATAGATAAAGATATTGCAATTTGTCGCCAACTTGTTCATTCCATTCCAAGAAGACTTGGTGTTGCCTTAAAAATCATGGAGGTCATACAAAATACTACATTGTAGTAGTTTTTTTGTGTGGAGTGCATTCATTTTTGCATCAACTAATTTGATTAAACGAAAGATTTTGTAATAAACGGTAATTATTAACCTTACTTTCATGTTAAGGTGTAAAATGCAATATGTTCTATGAAACTCAGACTTATTAAAATGTTGGAAATTGTGTGTTCAGCAAGATATTTGAATAAAATATTATGTTTCAAAGGGGGTGTACTCATTTCTGCTGAGCACTATATACTGTGGGTTTGGAAAGTATTCAAACCCCTTTACATTTTCGACTCTATTTCATTGCAGCCATTTGGTAAATGCAAAAAAGTTAATTTTTTTCTTAATAATGTATACTCTGCACCCCATCTTTACTGAAAACAACTGAAATATTGAAATTTTTGCAAATTTATTGAAAAAGAAAAACTGATATCACATGGTCATAAGTATTCAGACCCTTTACTCAGTGTTGAGTAGAAGCACCCTTTTGAGCTAGTACAGCCATGAGTCTTCTTGGGAATGATGCAACAAGTTTTTCACACCTGGATTTGGGGATCCTCTGCCATTCTTTCTTGCAGATCCTCACCAGTTCCGTCAGATTGGATGGTGAACGATGAAGAACAGAAATTTTCAGGTCTCTCCAGAGATGCTCAATTGGATTTAGGTCAGGGCTCTGGCTGGGCCAGTCAAGAATGGTCACAGAGTTGTTCTGAAACCACTTCTTTGTTATTTTAGCTGTGTGCTTAGGATCTTTGTCTTGTTGGAAGGTGAACCTTCAGCCAAGTCGGAGGTCCAGAGCACTCTGGAAGAGGTTTTCATCCAGGATCTCTCCGTACTTGGCCGCATTCATGTTTCCTTCATTTGCAACTAGTCATCCTGTCTCTGCAGCTGAAAAACACCCCCATAGCATGATGCTGCCACCATGTTTCATTGTTGAGATTGTATTGGGCAGGTGATGAGCAATGCCTGGTTTTCGGTTTTCTCCACACATACCGCTTAGAATTATCACCAAAAAGTTCTATCTTCGTCTCATCAGACCAGAGAATCTTATTTCTCGTAGTCTGGGAGTACTTCATGTGATATTAGCAAACTCTATGCAGACTTTCATGTCTTGCACTGAGGAGAGGCTCCTGTCGGGCCACTCTGCCGTAAAGGCCTGACTGGTGTAGGGTTGCAGTGATAGGAGAATGTTCAACAAAGTCAACTATCTTCCTACTGCATCTGTGGAGCTCAGCCAGTGATCTTGGGGTTCTTCTTTACCCCTATCACCAAGGCTCTTCTCCCACAATTGCTCAGTTTCGCTGGAGGGCTAGGTCTAGGAAGACTTCTGGTAGTCCCAAACTTCTTCGATTTAAGGATTATGGTGGCCATTGTGCTCTTAGGAACCTCGAGTACTGCAGAAATTCTTTTGTAACCTTGGCCAGATCTGTGCCTTGCCACAATTCTGTCTCTGAGCTCCTTGGCCAGTTCCTTTGACCTCATGATTCTCATTTGATCTGACATGCACTGTGAGCTGTGAGGTCTTATATAGACAGGTGTGTGCCATTTCAAATCAAGTCCTATCAGTTTAATTAAACACAGCTGGGCTCCAATGAAGGAGTAGAGCATCTCAAGGAGGATCAAAAGGAAATGAACAGCTTGGGACTTAAATATGAGTGTCTGAGCAAGGGGTCTGAATACTTATGACCATGTGATATTTCAGTTTTTTTTTAATAAATTTGCAAAAATTTCTACATTTCTGTATTTTTTTCAGTCAAGATGGGGTGCAGAGTGTACATTAATGAGAAAAAAAATGAACTTTTTTGAATTTACCAAATGGTTACAATGAAACAGAGTGAAAAATTTAAAGGGGGTCAGATCTCTTTCCGTACTCACTGTATGTATGTATGAATATATAATATATTACACACAGTTGTGCTCAAAAGTTCACATATCCTGGCAGAATTTTTGCTTTCTTGGCCTTTATTCAGAGAATATGAATGATAACACCAAAACTTTTTCTCCACTCATGCTTAGTGGTTGGGTGAAGCCATTTATTGTCAAACTACTGTGTTTTCTTTTTAAATCATAATGACAACCCAAAACATCCAAATGACCCTAATGAAAAGTTTACATACCCCATTTCTTAATACCGTGTATTGCCCCCTCTAACATCAATGACAGCTTGAAGTCTTTTGTGGTAGTTGTGGATAAGGTTCTTTATTTTCTCAGATGGTAAAGCTGCTCACTCTTCTTGGCAAAAAGCCTCCAGTTCCTGTAAATTCCTGGGCTGTCTAGCATGAACTGCGCACTTGAGATCTCCCCAGAATGGCTCAATGATATTGAGGCCAGAAGACTGAGATGGCCACTCCAGAACCTTCACTTTGTTCTGCTGTAGCCAATAACACGTCAACTTGGCCTTGTGTTTTGGATCGTTGTCATGTTGGAACATCCAAGTACGTTCCATGCGCATCTTCTGGGCTGATGATTGCAAATTTGCCTCCAGTATTTGTTGATAATCTGCTGCATTTAACTTTCCTTCAACTTTGACCAAGTTTCCCGTGCCTTTGCAGCTCACACATCCCCAAAACATCAGCGATTCACCTCTGTGCTTTACAGTAGGAATGGTGTTTCTTACATTATATGCCTTGTTGACCTCTCTACAAAAGTAACGTTTATGGTTGTGGCAAAAAAGGGTCAATTTTGGTCTCATCACTCCAAATTACTGTACCTTGTTCCAGAAGTTTTGAGGCTTGTATCTGTGCTGTTTTGCATAGTGTAGGTGAGATACTTTGTGGCATTTGCGCAGTAATGGCTTTCTTCTGGCGACTCGAACATGCAACCCATTTTTCTGCACGTGCCTCCTTATTGTGCATCTTGAAACAGCCACACTGCTAGTTTTCAGAGAGTCCAGTATTTCATCTGTTATTTGTCGGTTTTTCTTTGCATCCCGAACAATTTTCCTGGCAGTTGTGGACAAAATTTTTGTTGGTCTACCTGACCGTGGTTTTGTTTTTACATAGCCCGATTTCCCTTTGTTAATCAGTTTGAATGCTGCCAACTGGCATTATCAATTCCTTGGATATCTTTTTGTATCCCTTTCCTGTTTTATACAATTCAACTACCTTCTCCCGTAGATCCGTTGAAAATTCTTTTGCTTTCCCAATGACTCACAATCCAGAAACGTCAGTGGCTGCATGAAAGATGTAAGAGTCTGTCTGGATCCCAGAAACTCACTCAGCTTTTATGCACACACACTGATTACAAACAGGTCACAGGTGAGGATGTTACCTTTAGTAGCTATTCAAACTCATTTGTGTCAACTTCTGTGCATGTTATCAGGCCAAAATCACCAGCGTATGTAAACTTTGGATCATGGTCATTAAGATGTTTTGGGTTGTCATTATGATTTAAAAAGAGAAAACACAGTAGTTTGACAATAAAAGGCTTCACCCAACCACTAACCATGAACAAAAAAAAGTTTTGGTTTTATTCATATTCTTTGAAAAAAGGCCAAGAAAGCAAAAATTCTGCCGGAGTATATAAACTTTTGAGCACAACTGTATATATAAATATATATATGTACTTCCCAACATTAAAATTGCAACACCAAGACAGAAACGTCATAGTATTGTTAGATATGTTAATGATATGCTTGTTCATGGAAATCACAGTGTCAATAGACATGTTAAGGACACGCAAATTATGAAAAATGAAAACAATTTATTCAACATCAAATATGAGCATGAAAAACACGCACTTACACTCCTTGGCATGCTATCAATGAGGTTATCATTGGTTGGCTGACAAATGTTCTGCCATGCTGAATGCAAAATCCACTGTTGGTAGCTCCCTTTGCCATTGATGTTCCAGATGTGACTGTACATACCACACCATGCCATAATCTCAGGAGTAGGACCAATGTGATGTTGCCTAGTGAAGGCCTCTTCATGGCGGTTTCCAGTGAAAGCCTATATCATGTCTCTAGACCAATCTCTGGCTATCATTGCATACAAGGCAAAAAAAAAAAATGGGACTCATTGCTGAAGAGGATAGTCCTCCATTCCAACCTCTATTGCCATTGTGCTTAGCACATTGATAGCCTTTGAGAGCTATGACATGAGGTCAATGACACACCAGTAGCTGGATGTCGAGTTCACAGTCTAATGTAATGCAAATTCTTTCTGATTGCTGTAGACACTGCTTGATGCTTAACATGTGACTTCCAAATTCACTCGCGGTACAGACTGGATCACTACATGCCATCTTTCTAATCTGATGATCCGTCCTTGCCTCTGTGCACCTCTTGCTGTGATTCCAGTTAGTTGCTATTCTCCGAACTCCTAGGACACACAACGTTGAATAGTGCTGACATCTAGGCTTATGAGCATAAAGGCACTGTCACACTTAGCGATCGCACTATCGATCACGACAACGACACAACCTGGCGAGATCGCTAGTGCGATCGCTATGTGGTCGCTAGTTAGCTTCCAAACACAAAGATCTCATCAGAGATCAGTGATCTGTATAACGACCTCTGCGGTCGTTGGGAAAACCTAGTCCCACCTGCGCCGCTGGTAAAGTCATTCATAAAGGGTGTCACACTCAGTGATTCAGGCTCACCAGCGGGACACCAACGACCAAAAAACGGCTCAGAATGTTCTTAAGCGATCAACGACATCTCAGCAGGGGCCACATCGCCGCTACATGTCACACACAACTGCATCGCTGAGATTGCTGCTGCATCATAAAATCAGTGACTCTTTAGCGATCTCGCTTAGTGTGACAGTACCTTTACAAGTGGCGATATCTGAAATGTCAATGATCAGTAGACAATCATATCACAAGACTTGATCTAATTTTTAAAGTTACACATGGCTTAAAAAAAAAAAAACTTGCTATCTGGCTTTCATAATCCCCCATATGCCACTGATTGGGGCTAGGTGCTTGCAAATTTGAGTTTTAGGCAGGTGTCGAAAAAATGCTAGAGTAAGAATGGTTTAAAAATAGCAATGTTAATAACTTACTTTTTATCAATTCACAAAATGCCAAGGGAATGAAGAAAAGAGAAATCTAAATCAAATCAATATTTGGTGTGACCATTTGCCTTCAAAACAGAATCACTTCTAGGTACAGTTTCTGAAAGGACTCAGAAGGGAGGTTGTTTCAAACTTCTTGGACAACTAAACACAGATTTTTAATGGATGTAGGCTTCCACAAATCCTTCTGTCTCCTCTTGTAATCCCAGGCAGACTTGATGTTGAGATCAGGGCTCTGCGGGGGCCCTATCAGCGCTTCCAGACTCCTTGTTCTTCTTTAAATTGAAGATAGTTCTTAATGACATTGGCTGTATGTTTGGGGTTGTGGACCCGTTGCAAAATTCATTTTGAGCCAGACACCTCCTTGATGGTATTACATGATGGATAAATATTGATCTCAGTGTTGAAGACATCATCTTGACCAAGTTCCCAAATACATTTGTTGAACTGCAGCCTCACCATTGCAAGAAAACTCCACCATGCTTCAATGTTGCCCGCAGATACTCTACTCATTATTGTACAGCTTTCAAGCCTTTTGGCCTTCAATTAGAGCCAAATATTTCACATTTTGACTCATCACAGTCCTGAGCACCAGCAGAGAATACTGTGAATGGGTGTACTTGCATGTATTAGGATTCTGAGCTGCTATTGACTGAAATATCAGGTCTCTCACATCTTGAAATTCCTACCTCGAAACATATTCTCTTAACATCATTTTGTCAATCACTGAAGCTGCTTGACAGTTATTTTTTTCAGTGGTTTTTTTTTCTTTACAAATGGAAGTAATATAGGAAATGTTAACATGCAGGAAAAGCAATTGCATGCAATCTTTACAAGACCACAGGATTTTACATATTATTTTGAGACTGATCTGAAAATAGCCGTGGTAGCCCTGGTGTTCTGACATTACACTTTTCTTGCTTTTACATTGCTTTCACATGGCTGGGATAAAATGTACCACTGTAAGCAAAGTAATGGGAGCTGACAGCTAAAATTTAAAGTAAAGCATGCTTATTTTCAGATCAGTTCATTCAGCAGTTAGTCAGCTGGAAATGTATGAGCTGTTAGCAGAGAGAGAAGCATTATAGAGCTGCAAAGCAACAGCACAGTCTGTTCCACTCCCAGCTGCATTCCAAGTTAACCCATTCAGCTGTGAGGATGATTATATAAAAACACAAATGATCAGTACATAAAAAAATATTTTCACAATGATTTCTTTATTACACATAAAAATTATTATTTTTGTGGCGTTTTCAGTAAAAGCTATCCATAGATTTGAGGTTACTGTGCTCTGTCAAGTGTCTTATTTGGGTATACTTATTTTGCACAAATTCTTCATAAACTTGTATGTTTAAATCAGCCAAGCATGCACCAGGCCATAATCATAAGTGCTGTCAGCATCCGCGTTATTGCCTCGATGCCTAAAGTTCAAGTGGTTCCACAAAGTGGATTTGGGACTAAGATGCTATGGAAATCTAAGTCCAGTTCAGAAGAACTACAGGCGCCTAGGTATTAGGACTGCTACTTCTTTAAAATGACAATCCTTTATCGATTCATATTAAAAATCACGCCATAAAAAAGGAGCTCTTGGAATAGATATAAACTATTGCCGCACTGCACTGTTCTTGCTCGAGATTTTAAAGAAACGGGCCAATTGTTGAATTCTCCTTTATGGGCGCAGTCAGACGGACATATAAAACAGAGCGAGCTCGAAATGCAGGGCATGGACTGGCAGGTGTCTCTCCCAACCAGAGTGTGACAGCTTTATGTATTCCTATGCAATTGTCACGCTCAGGTCAGGAGAGCCACCGGCCAGTCCATTCACTGCATTCCAATCTCGCTCCGATTTGTACAGCCGTCTGACTAAGCCACTATATGCAGTAATTGCCCTGCATACTGGTGCGGGTTTTCTCGTCACCACCTTGACTTTACCTGGAGTCTTAGAAATGAAGAGAGAGGTCAGCTGAAGTTTTTTCTTATTTTTATTGTGAAATATGATTAATAAAGTACTAAAAGGCACCCTTACTACATACAAGTGCTTCTCACTAAACAAGAATATCAAAAATATTAATTTATTTCAGTTCTTCAATACAAAAAGAGAAACTCATTATATAGAGTCATTACAAACAGAGTGATCTATTTAAAGTGTTTTTTTTTCTGTTAATGTTGAGGATTATGGCTTACAGCCAATGAAAACCCAAAAGTCATTATCTCAGTAAATTAGAATATTTAACAAAAAACACATGCAAAGGCTTCCTAAGAGTTTTAAAAAGGTCCATTAGTCTGTTTCAATAAGCTCCACAATCATGGGGAAGACTGCTGACTTGACAGATATCCAGAAGGACATGTCCAGTCATTGACACACTTCACAAGGAGGATAAACTACAAAAGGTCATTGATAAAGAAGCTGGCTGTTCAGAGTGCTGTATCCAAGCATATTAATGGAAAGTTGAGTGGAAGGAAAAAGTATGGTAGAAAAAAGTGCACAAGCAACCAGGATAACCACAGCCTTGAAAGGACTGTTAAGAAAAGGCCATTCAAAAATTTGGGGGAGATTCACAAGGAGTGGATTGCTTTTACTTCAAGAGCCACCACACACAGACGTATCCAGGACATGAGCTACAAGTGTCGCATTTCTTGTGTCAAGCCACTCCTGCTATCAAAGCAACCTGGGATTCCATAACACCTCAGCAGTGCCACAGGCTGATCGCCTCCATGCCACGCCGCATTGATGCAGTAATTGATGCAAAAGGAGCTCAGACCAAGTATTGAGTGCATTTAGTGAATATACATTTCAGTAGGCCAACACTTCGGATTTTAAAATCATTTTTCAAGCTGGTGTTAGAAAGTATTCTAATTTACTGAGATAATAACTTTTGGGTTTTCATTGGCTTGTACCCATAATAATCAAAATTCACAGAAATAAACACTTGAAATAGATCACTCTGTAATTACTCTATATGAGTTTCACTTTTGGTATTGAAGAACTGAAATAAATTACCTTTTTGATGATATTCTAATTTAGTGAGAAGCACTTGTATATCTGAAAGTGCCTTAAAGAATAAGGGTTCAGCAGATGACAGATATATACGCAAAAATTGCATGCAATTTATTTTCTCAAATTGTAGACTTCCTCTGGCATCATTCTACTGGCAGAACGAAGAAATAATAGGTTAAAAAGTAATTTAAAAAAGTAGTTTATTGTTCCCATTATCAGTAAATATTAAAAAAATTTAACAAAGGATGTAAACATAAGCAAATCAGTAATGAAGAACCAGCGTCTCAGAAACAATCTCAAAATCGTTATAGGTCCTATATTGCAAAAAAAAACGCTTCCTGTTTTACTACAGCTGAGAGAATTGGACTCCTACAGAAAAAAATATTTTCATTTGAAAGCATAATGCTAAATAACAATAGTCAAAATCTTTTAATCTCAGTGACAGGACTGCTGGAAAAACAAAGCCACCTCAGCGTAATATTGTGACCACAGTAATCACTCAATGTGGTATTAGCAGAATTGCTTGTAATCTGTGGGATTGTGGATGTAAAACAATATCTGACAGGGAGGTCCAGAATAGTATAGATCTTTGTGTGATGTTTTCTTCCACTAAATATTTATTTCCTGTATAATTTTAATTAGTTCTCCCTAACATTGTCAGTATTCAAATAAATAGACTGTATACCTGATGAAGTTAACGGTTTTGCATTCAAACTAACAAAACATTATAAAATATAACGTTTTCATCAGCTGCATATTTGCTTATGGAAAATCCATGTGTTTTATAGTGCAAGCAAAGTACCTTAGATTTTAAGAAATCTCATGTGTATGCTGAGAAATATATCTGCAGCATAAACATGACAGGAGCAGGACGTTTAAGATCTGCATGACAATTTATGCTGTGGATGTAGGTGCAAATTTCACTCTTTGCCATGAAAAGGGTAAAATATTTCACTTCCCGTGAACTTTTCGTAATGTATATACTGTTGAGTGTTTCACTACGGGAGCTTCACTGCTGGAGGTCAGCAGCAAAAAGTTTCCGTGAGAGCATATCCTTACAGTGTAGCATAAAGATTTCTGTGATAGAAAATCCTATTTAAAAAAACAAATATAATTCACTTGTCTATCATATTCTTATAGAGCTGATCATCATTGTCCTCGTCTGCATAGTATTGGCATCACAATGTTACCAACTACTGTGTATCTGCAAATTGCCTCTTCAGAGGAAGAGGACTTGAACTCTATAGTGCCACCTACTGGAAGTCAATATCGACCCTTCAACGAGCATTGCCATATGATTTAGGATAAAAGCCAAAGCAGAATCTCAACTTGCAGACAGTATTTCAGGTTGTTGCCATCCATCAGTGCAAAGTACGAGATATGATTTGGCTAGGTGAGAGGCTTAAGACTGTGATCTAAGGGGCAACGTTTCTCCTTATGGAAAGTGACAAGTATACAACTGAAAAAAAAAAATCTCTTAAACCATATCTTTATTAAATATTACATTCAAATCAGATAAACACAACACAGAGATGCTAGAACAGAAGTAGAAAGATATCACTCGGGTCAAGAAAAGGAGGTGGGAGAGGGTAGGGGGCTGAATTCTCCCTACACTGCATTTCTCCCCACTACACTATGCTAGGGGTGATCTTACAGAGGTCCCCGCAGTTCAGGGGCCCGCCTGGAAACACAGCATCAGTCACCTGCAGTAACCTCGATGACCTTACCGCGTCACTGAGGCTGCATATCAGTTCTATTGTGTAGTCAGAAGGCTGAGTTTGCTCTGTAACTGGAGCCAATATGGCCAAAATGCTGAAAGTGAATTCACACTGTAATGCAAGTTTGTATGTATCAATATGGCCCTATAAACTGAATGGATGAGCCACATTATAGCTTGTGGTATTAGTGATTTAACATGGCACACGGTAAAATGTGGCAGGGCCTTACATTTTGTGTATACCGCAGATACAACAGTAGATTTTCTTATACATAAATTAACTATATCAGAGTACCTGCACCAGTTCATTTTTAGTCCATTTATCACACCAGATGTGTGCTTTGTTGGCTCTATTTTGACAACTCAGTAAATCCAAATAAAATATGTTAATTAGGGGCGCTATTAAGAAACAAATATGTTATATTTTTATGCTTATTAATATGTGGTACTGACATTTTATTGCTCTTTGAAAGTATATCTGAAAATGAAAGTTTCACTGATTTATTACAGAAGCGATGCTTCCCTTTATGATATATCTTACGGGTTCTTGCATCATTTAGTCATGTAGATTGGCAACCTGGGCTTCAGCCAGCATTAATGGATAATTAGTGATAATACTATGCTATGTTCTCATTACAGTATACTGAAAAGAGGGCCCTTGAGATCTGCTTGGGAAATGACAGTCACAGTACAGTTGCAGCTAAATATAAATATCTTGCAAAGGTCACCAATGTAAAATAGACTACAGTATATAAATATATAATCTAGAATTTAGTTAAATAGATCTTACTAATGATAATTATACATTTTAAGCTCTGTTCATACTAGCATCATGGTTTCTTTATATAACAGAGCCATGATAGCTATGCTGGGTCATTTTCCAAAAGGTTATCACCAAATCCTGAAAACCCTAATAACCTATAAATGGGATCTGTTAAGAGTTTTTGTATTTTTTTGTCAAAATCCCTGAAAAGATGTTGAGAATTAAAGGGTTAGCCTTTAATCTACAATGCCCTAAATTGTTACATTTTGACCTAAATACCCCAATTTCTCAATTAAGGGCGGTGGCTGTCTAAAGATCAGCAATGTAAACAGTGTACAATCAAGCTGCCAATAGTCCTGTGGTGACTTCTCCTGTTGGGAAAGGGGTCACATTGGAAATCAGTCCTCTATAGTTTGGTATCTTGGGACTTACATTCTTGATAAAAAGGTTGTCTTCCTCCTTGCTTATCTATTACACAATCACAGAGGCTTTTTAAAAGCAGGAACTTCTTTGTTCATAGTTCCAAACAAATGTCCTTGATCTAGATTCTGAGATGTGTAAAAGATGTTACAAACTGAAAGTGGTTGTCCACCAAAATTATACAGATGACCAATTTGTTGGATTGATAATCAAATTCAAATTGGTGGGTATCCAACATCCTCAACTCCCATCGGTCAGCTGTTACCAGCTCCTGGATGTAAACGGTTCATTTAGAGCATCTACAATACTCAGAAGTGGTCACTAAACAGTGTGGCAGAGCGTTGGTGTTCTGCTCCATACACTGTTTACATCCAATAGCTGCTGGATCTGACAGCTGATCAGAGGGGTTGCCAGGTATCGGAACTTCACCAATTACATACTGATGACCTATCCGTTAAAAGTCGCCTTGGGCATCATTCAGATATCAATGTTGCATGTACGTGTTCTAGCCGTGTTTTTCACAGAGAGAACAAGCACTCATTCTCATCAATGGATATGTTGACATGCCCGTGTTCTTACATGGACCGAGCTGGGTCTAAATTGCACATTCAAGACTATGGGTCTGCAAAAAACTTCTTTAAACTGATAAAGTGTTTAACGTAAATACTAACACTGCATTCTTTGAAGTAATTTTTAATCCTGCAGCGTTGCGTCTTCTAAAAAGTCTTTTCTCCTAGACTACTTCCATCATCCAATCACGCCTCTCTGGCCATGACCGACACCCTGCATAATTGTCCCACCATAAGGAGGACTGTATGCAGGCTATCAATCTCACCCAAGACAAGACTTTCCCAGGTAAAGAGACTTGCATGCAGGATGCCAAAGGATAATCACATACACCTTATTAGAATAAAGGAATTGACTTTCATACGTCTATAGTAGAAGTTGGAAACAGACAGAGGGCTGGACTGCTTCCATTTAATGTTTTTACTAATAAAAAAAGGGTTATTCATTTGCCTTCCAGTTCAGTATCATGATTAATATTGTCCAGGCAAATCCAAATATTCAGAAAGTGAAAGCAAAATCTAAACATATCACATCACTTTCTGCTATTTACAAACCGGTTTAAAATTGATGTGCTTCATATTGGCCAGTTCAGTGATCCCTACTATCCTAAAATATCTGAGATAGCAAGGTTTAAGCTGGCCATAAAATATATGACTTCAGAACCTGCAGAATTTGACAGGATCCACTGACAATCTAATGTGTTTTGGGCAGGGTTTAGCAAAAATATTTGTGCTACTTTGGTGTCTAATACGGTCGTCAGGGAAGCCATCATATCTGCATCCTTGACGTCTCCTGCGCTTACCAGGCCCCGCAACGTCATGACATTGTGTGACCTTGGCACTAGGCCTCATGTGATGTAGTGACGTGCATTATTCCGCAAGATATTAAGTTTAGTAGGTGCAAGAGGTGCCAGCCATAAAGATGAAGGCTACCATGGAGTACCAGAGTGGCTGTTTGACCAGGGCAATGCGGATTTTTTAGCCCAACTTTAGTTTTGGGTTATCACGACTCTCTCCAGACATTATAGCTAATTAGGATAGGGATTTTGGCTTTCAAAATGTCCCATCTTTTGTTCCACTGAGACACAGTCACATGTTTTAAGGTGTTGTGTGAACACATTTAGTCAAATGTTGTTGCTTTTTTGAAAATGTGTTGCTTTTTGTAATTTAGAATACAAGAAATGTCAATGTGGCCATACATATTAGAATAGCAACAGCTAAACCCATTGATTTAGGCGAGACTGTAAAGCAATGAAATATCTATGAGTGTGTCCGGACTTTACCCTAACTGCAGATGCCAGAGTAAAAAAAGGAGAAGGCATGCTGGACTGCAACATGTCAGTCTTCTCATCGGAGAGAAGCGAATGCTAAAATTGCCTGGCAGCAGTATATTCCCCTCTCCTTATTGCAGGTTTGGTAGAGCTTATATGTGTATGGAGAGCGTGGGAGCTATAAATGTCAACTTACCAGTATCTGAGGTGCCTGGCCACCTACAGTGGGGAAAATAAGTATTTGATACACTACCGATTTTACAAGTTTTCCCACCTACAAAGAATGGAGAGGTCTGTAATTTTTATCGTAGGTACACTTTAAGGTCGGGGTCACACTTGCGAGTGTGATGTGCGAGTCTCTCGCATCAATACCCGGCACTCGGTACCGGAGTGTGCAGCTGCATGTATTTCTATGCAGCTGAACGCTCGTCAGAGTGCCGGCGGCAGTGCCGAGTATTGATGCCAGTTTCTCACCTCAAACTCGCAAGTGTGACCTCAGTCTATGAGAGACAGAATCTTAAAAAAAAAAAATCCAGAAAATCACATTGTATGATTTTTACATAATTAATTTGCATTTTATTGTATGAAATACAGTAAGAATTTAATATTTGGTACACAAACCTTTGTTTCCAATTACAGAGGTCAGACGCTTCCTGTCGTTCTTGACCAAGTTTTCACACACTGCAGCAGGGATTTTGGCTCGCTCCTCCATACAGATACAGATCTTCTATGTTTTGGGGCTGTCTCTGGGCAACATTGAGTTTCAGCTGCCTCTAAAGATTTTCTATTGGGCTCAAGTCTGGAGATTGGCTAGACCACTCCAGGACCTTGAAATGCTTCTTACAGAGCCACACTCCTTAGTTGCTCAGGCTGTATGTTTCAGGTTTTTGTCATGCTTGAAGACCCAGCCATGGCCCATCTTCAATGCTCCGAGGGAAGGAGGATGTTGACCAAAATCTTACAATACATGACCCCATCGATCTTCCCATCAATATGGTGCAGTTGTCCAGTACCCTTTGCAATAAAGCACCCCCCAAAGAATGTTCTATTTTGGTCTCATCTGACCGCATGACCTTCTACCATGCCTCCTCTGGATCATTCAGATGGTCATTGGCGAACTTGAAACGGGCCTGGACATGTGCTGGCGTGAGCAGGGGGACTTTGTGTGACCTGCAGGATTTTAATCGATGACAGTGTAGTGTGTTACTAACAGTAAAGTTTGAGACTGTGGTCCCAGCTCTCTTCAGGTCATTGACAAGGTCTTCTTATGTAGTTCTGTGCCGATTTCTCACCTTTCTCAGAATCATCCTTACCCCACGAGGCAAGATCTTGCATGGAGCTCCAGACCGAGGAAAATTGACAGTCATCTTATGTTTCTTCCATTTTCTAATAATTGTGCCAACAGTTGTTTTCTCACCAAGCTGCTTGCCTAATGCCCTGTAGCCCATCCCAGCCTTGTGCAGGTCCACAATTTTGTCACTGGTGTCCTTAAACAGCTCTTTGGTCTTGGACATGGTGGAGAGGTTTTAGTGTTATTGAGTGTGTGTACAGGTGTCTTTTATACAGGTAACAAGTTCAAACAGGAGCAATTAATACAGGTAATGAGTGCAAAGTAGGAGGACTTTTAAATGCAATTAAAAATCAAACAATGATTTTCTGTGTTTTTATTTTTAGATTCTGTCTCTCACAGTTTAAGTGTACCTACGATAAAAACTATAGACCTCTTAATTCTTTGTAAGTGGGAAATCTTGGAAAATCGGCAGTGTATCAAATACTTATTTTCTCCACTGTATATCCTAAAACAGCTATGGGTATGGCCTGCTGGGATTATAAACATTAATCCTGTCTTGATATACCAAGCTATGGTATGGTATACCAAGGTATAAATAAACAATGAATAAAAAAAATAAAGGATTGAATGGGTTTTCCAACAAAGTTAATTTCAATCAACATTTTAATCAATATATCTTGGAATAATAATAATTTCCACAACTGGATGTGTTAAAAAAAATGTTCCTGTGCTGAGATAATCTTATATACGTGCCCCCGCTATGAACTGTGTAATGGCTGTGTCTCACTGCAGGATCAAGGTCTGATCATACCACATGTGGGCACGGGAGGACCCAAAAGAGAGTATACAGACATTACAGAATAGGGATCACAGCTGATTATGTGTGGTATAACATTGCTTATAAACAGGCGGTGAAATGTTTTGCCTCAAAAAGATTCAGCTGTGATCCTATGCTGTAATATCTGTATACTCTTTTGCTTTCTCCGCCTGGCCAGGAGATGTGGAAAATGTATTAATTAAAATGTACTTTGCTCGTGGGACAACCCTTTTAAAGGGGCTGTCCACAATGGACAAATACGTAGACCTACAGTAATCAGCTGTAGTCTGTTACAAAACCTAGCAGTAAATGATCACTTTCCCTGCAGCACCACATTAGAGGCATTAAACTGTCCCCTATTAGATCAATGTAATTCGTGTCCATAAGAGTGAGAGACGCGTTTTTGCGTCCTCTTTCCTCTGATCAATTTAGGCGAATCCTGAACCATCTATTAACTCACAATTTCATTATACGATATCTGAACACAGGTTTCTTAAAGATAACCCCATTAAATGTTTAATCAGAGTACTGTCTAAAGGTTCCATTAGTAGCAGCGGTTTTTGTGGTGCAGCAACCATTGTCTCTAGAGCGACGTGGAGTAGTATTCATAAAATAACTCATTTTCTTCTTGAAAGCCAGGCAGACGTTTTGGTGGTTCTGTGAAGAAAAAAAAAATCCGTAAGATGAACAGGTAGACTTAATTTAAAGGGAGCTTATCACCATGAAAATGCAGACCAATCTCTACCATGTCGTAGAGCAGAGGGAGAGTAGCAGATTGATATATATAGTTTTCCTAAAAAAGATTTAGTATAACCTTGGTCTTTACCATTTACGGTACACTTTTGCTCTTCCTAGGATTTTTGGCCCAGTGTGCGGACCTATCAGTGACTGACAGCTGACTACACTGTTATACAAAAGAAAGATGTCAGTCACTGATAGGACAGACCAAGTGGACTGAAAATCCCAGAAAGAGCAGAAGTTCTAGTGATTAAAACAAGGATTATGCTGAATCTTTCCCACAAAACTATATATGTCTGCCCCGAGCCCCCTGCTTTATAACGTGATGCCTTGAACTGCCTTTTCAGGATGAGATATTCCCTTTAATACAAATAAAAGCCTTTTTTTAAAGGAACACCTTTATAACCATGTAATTGATGCAATGCATTAAAAATATAGCAAATTTGCAAAAATCCCTCCCTAAAAATATAACTGTATTTAAATAGTTTTTATAAAAATGTGTCTCCACAGTTATTGGCTACAAATAAACTCTCTATAGTCTGATCTGGCTGTCAGATAATTCTTTCCTTCTGTCCCTCTATTAAGAATATGGATACCTTTGGAGTCCATATCCTTTAAAGAGGTTGTCCACGCTTAGAGTGACCGCAAAATAATATCGACCAAACAAGACAAGTCTTTATTGTTTAACCACCACAACCCCTTTGTATAGCAGACCAATGCCCAAACCCCATAAACTCCCTCTCCAACATCACTGAAGGGGAGCTAAATTGTCTCCTCTGCAAATCACACCTCACCACTTGTGCACTCGACCCCATCCCATGCCATCCCACCCCACCTCTTCCCCAACCTCACCACATTTATCCCATCCTTAACCCATCTCTTCAATCTATCACTAATCTCTGGTACCTTCCCTTCTGATTTCAAACATGCCACAATCATGCCTATCCTTAACGACCGCCGATACGCCTTTTAATGGAGGTAGTTAAGGAGTTAAGGGTAGTTAAGGAGAAAGTATAACGCACCCCCGAGTCTGATTTTCTCTGGGGTCTCGGCTACCGGGG
>VIAB01027475.1:0-11922 GCA_009801035.1 Oophaga pumilio
CTGCTGTAGATCAGCTCAATCCTCTCCTGAAATACTCTGTGCTGTTGCCGATCAGTGCACCCCTCTCCTGAAACACTATGTGCCGCTCACTCCTCTCCTGAAATACTCTGTGCTGCTGTAGATCAGTTTAGTCCTCCCTGAAATACTCTGTGCTGCTGTCACACTGCTCCTTCCTCCATATATCTCCTCAGTGACCTTCCATAGATCAGAAAACTGCAATCCTGAAATACTTTGTGCTGCTGTAGAACAGAACGTTCATCTCCTGAAATACTCTGTGCTGCTGTGCATCAGCTCAATCATCTCCTGAAATAATCTGCGCTGCTGTAGATCCGCTCAATCTTCACCTGAAGTTTTCTGTGCTGTTGTAGATAAATGCACTCCTCTCCTGAAATACTTTGTGCTGCTCACTCCTCTCCTGAAATTCTCTGTGCTGCTGTATATCAGTTTACTCCTCTGCTGAAGTACTCTGTGCTGCTGTCACCCTGCTTCTTCTACCATTCTCCATCTGTGACCTCACATAGACCAGCACACTGCTCTCCTGAAATACTTTGTGCTGCTGTCACCCTGCTCCTTCCCCCCATATATCTCCCTCTGTGACCCCCCATAGACCAGCACACTGCTCTCCTGAAATACTCTGTGCTGCTGTAGATCAGCACACTCATCTCCCAGGAAGTGCTGCATCTTGATGAGGGCACAACAATGTGATGATCTCCCTGCTGTGCTCTAAACTGGTCGGTAGTGAGTGGTGATTGCAGCCTGTACTGTAATACTAATTACAGGCTGCAGATACTTACCCCGGGCCCTCACTTCCCGGCAGCTTCTCCCCTCCCCTGCAGCTCCTGTTATCGCACGTACTGAGCAATGTGTGCGATGACAGGGGAAAATAAAGCCCTATGTGGGCTACAACTAAATGGACGTGATCTCCTCCCACAGCTGTGACCTGGACAGCCCAAAAGGTGTGCCCAGGTCACAGCTAAGAGGCAGGAGTAGCGACCTCAATGCAAGAGATGCGGTCGGTGTCCGACTGTTGTCACTTAAGCCTATGGCTGCCGTAAGTGAGGTGTGCAAGTGTTGTGTCCAGACACTTATGCCCCCACTAATGAAAATGGCTAAAGTTAAACTTAATAAATAAAAAACTATTGAAGTAGTTCACTTAATTTTGTATTAAAAATAATTGATTTTATAATCAATTATTATTAATACAAAAATTAAAATCAATTTATGGCACCTTCCCTTTAAAGACATTCACCATTTGGGCATCAATGAGACCCTAGGTTTGCGTCTTATTTTACATTCATTCATTATAATTATCTTTTTAATTAAATATACGCATTTAAATGTGTTGGACATTTTGTATATAGTTGGTAATCTCCCTTTGTTTCAAATACACCTAATATTTTGCTGGTCACAATTTAAAGTATAACAACAATTGTTTCAATTTTTATTTCATAAATCTATAGTACACATGAAAAGAAGTAACTTTGTAATATATCTTATCAGAAAAATCTGATTCTTTCTCTGACAGAATTGATTATTCATTAACAAACTTCTCAATTCCGAGTTAAAATCTATATTCAGTGAAGATTCATAAAAGATCGCATAAAAAACTTTGAAAGACTGTAAAATTTTTGCACAATGAGAGGCTTTTCAAAAATGTTGCAACTGTTGGCAGTGTTAAGCAATTTTCACCCAGGTCTGACAAACTGCCCTGCAAAAAACATCACTTCAACCAATGAACAAGCATTTTGCTCATTCATTGGGTGATTGGCAGCCTGTTTACAGTGAAAGGTTATTGTGAATGATCATTCTTAAGAACACTGTCACAATAATCTTTCATTGTAAATGCAGCTTTACACACTGCTGTTCATAACTTTTGGGTTAGCAGTGCACCCCACCTTTCATTACCAGATTGCCTCCTGTTTGGCCAATGATAGTGCAAATGTCTTGGTTTAGGCACAGAGAGGAGCAGCACATCAAGCGGAATTTTATCCATCCGTATTTTCAAGAGGCTGCATACACCCATCATACCCAATAATGTTTCAATATGTGCTAAGCATAGTTCCTATCTCTTCATAAATTTCATTTGAGAGTTAAGGTCAATCCAAACTGAGATAATTATGGTATGGTTGGATGTCTAAAACACGTTTTGATTAAAAATGCTAATTAACCCCATCACCCTAAGGTCTGATTTCATCTTCCTGACCACGTCAAATTTTACAATTCTGAACAGTGTCACTTTATGTGTTAATATCTCTGGAACATTTCAACATATTCCAGTGATTCTAAGACTGTTTTTTTTTTCAAGAAACATGGTACTTTATGTTAGTGGTAAAATTAGGTCAATTTTGGTGAAAATTGTAAAAAATTTTCAATTTTATATCCTTAAAAGGAATTTGTCATCACAACTCGATCGCAATTGCATTGTGCTGATTGGAGCAGAGAGGGAATTCCCTGCTTCTGCAACACGATCAATGTCGTTGTCAGTAATGACAGCAGCATCAGAGGGGTTAAAAGCCCGCAATTAGTGATGGGCAAACTCTTGGATGTTCAAATCTGATGGGTTCGGCTGAACATTTAAAAAAGTTTGGTTAAGGTACCAGAACCTGGACCCATTCAGATGAATGGGGGACCAAACATCCATTGTTTGCCACTCTGTCATTTGCATGACAGCACAGCAAACACTGACTCTGATCGACGGTAAGATCATTATCGCCGTTCAAAGAGCTGCAGTTCCCTTGCTGTCAGTTGACAGCGTGAGCCAACAGCTGTGACCAGGGTAAAAAGTTTGCCATCGGTCACAGAGGCGTCAACTGATGGGAGTACTACTCTCATCAGCCTACGCCTACTGTCACTGTTAACAGTGAGAGCAGGTGCCGCTGATGGGAGCATTCATCAGCCGGCACCTGCACTATAAATAAATAAATAATGATGTGGGGTCTGTTTTAGTTTTGATAACCACCATGGCAAATCTGACAGCTGAGGGCTGCAACCCTCACCTGTCAGCTTTATCATGGCTGGTTATCAAGAATAGAGGTGTCTCCATGCCGTTTTTTAAATTATTTAAATGAATAATTTCAAAAAACGGCATGGGGTCCCCCCATTTTTGACAACCAGCCAAGCTAAAGCAGACAGCTGGGAACTGGTATTCTCAAGCTGGTTAAGGGTCAAGGATATTGGCCCCTCCAGCATAAAAATAGCAGCCCACAGCCACCCCAGAAAAGGCGCATCTATTAGCCAATTCTGGTGCTTTGAATGGCCCTTCCCATTTTCTCTGTGCCATTGGTAACTGGGGTTCATATTTGTAGGGTTGATGTCACCTTTGTATTGTCAGATGACATCAAGCCCACAGGTTAGTAATGGAAAGGCGTCTATCCATTACTAACCCAATAGTCACATTGTAAATGAAAAACACCCAGAATAAAGTCCTTTATTTGAAATAAAATCCACACCATTTTACAAATTTATTTAAAAATAACAATGTTATACTCGACTTACGCCCAGTGCATTGAAGCCCTAGTCTCCTGTAAAAAAACAGAAAATAATAAAAAACAAAAATACTCATGTACACCTAATACATCCATGCCCATGTCCTCTGTAAAAAAAAAAGAAAAATAATAAACAACCCTATCCCTCACCTGTCTGATGTGAAGATACCCCACACCGTAATCCATGTCTGCGATATGTGGTTTACAACCTGGACGATGCCAGGATCAGGCTGAGTTCCCCCACTTCACTGTGAGCTGGGACGATGAACTGCGGTGATCTCATCTAAAAGATGCAACTTTTCTGGGGTGGTTGTGGGCTGCTATTTTTAGGTTGGGGCCAATATCCATGGCCCCTTACGAGCCTGAGAATACCAGCCCCCAGCTGTCTGCTTTGGCTAGGCTAGTTGTCAAAAATTTAAAAAATGTAAAAAACAGCATGTGGACTCCTCTAGTCTTGATAACCAGCCATGATAAAGACCTGCAGCTGTCAGCTTCTCTGCACTACTACGGTCGGTCTCCAGCAGTTTGCTGGTTGAGCCGGAGGTCACTTCTCAATGTAAGTCTCTAAGAATCAGAACAAGGCCAGAACGAGGTTCTCATAAACTTAGATTCAGAGCTTGTGACTGATACCTTTGATTCCCGGTCAGTTATGAGCTGCGGTAGCAAGATTGGGGCAAGAGTAGCGCCAGGAAAAACAAGACAGTGGCTGGTAGGTATATTACTAAAAAAATAAATTAAAAAGCTGGAGTGGTGCTATAGGTACTTTATGTCTTTTATATATAGGGCAATAGGGGAATACCATCATATTTATTTAATGCTAAAGGTGTGAAGGCTCTTTTTTTGTACAGTAGGAACATCATACTGTGTTGGGCAATATTAAAGTATAGGTGCTAGGAGCTTGTGGGGGCCATCATTCTGTGTGTGGGTCAAATACTGTGTAGTGGATTCATACTGTTCTGAGGTTTGTGGAGGCATAATACGGAAAGGGATTGTGGGGGCTATCATAATGGGTTGCAGGATGTGGGGACCATCATATTATATTATACTGTGTGGGGGCCATCATTCTGTGTATATCATATTGCGTAAAAGCTGTGTGGTTACATCATACTGTGTGGTGGGCTGTGGGACAATCATACTGTGCTAAGGATATTACACTGTATGGGGTGCTTTAAGTGCCATCATACTGTGTGGCTCATCATAATATGTGGTAACTGGGGGCCATCATACTGTGTGGTGAACATTCTATGTGGGGGTCATTCTGGGTTAGGGGGTCACCAAGAACCTTATAATCTGTGTGTGAAAACTGTGGAGGAATTATACTGTAGTGTGGAGATCAACGGGAGGCTAATAAAGTATGTGGTGGAACTGGGCATCATAATATGTTGCGGGACACTGTGGGGAAATCATACTTGTTTGGCACACTGTGGAGGCATGATGTTGTGTTGGGGGCACTCTTGCAACATCATGCAGTATTAGGAGAACTCTGGGGTCATCATATTTTGCTGGGAGAACTATTTAGTTATTATACTATGCATGTGGGTTGTACTGTGGTGGAATTGTATAGCGTGTTGGATGCATTTTTGGGAGCATTATACTCTATGGGGGTTATAAAAGGGCTATTGTTCTGAGTGCTAACACTATGGGTAGTGGCGTACCACCACTGGTGGCAGGCCCTGACCCCACACACTGTCTGACATCTCACTGGATGCTGATATTGTTGAAAGAAATTATGAAGGAGGGAGTGTCAGCTGACCTCACTAGTCCATCATTCTCCTTCTGCATCTGATGTCTCAACGCATCAGGTGTGATGACATCACTACAACGCATCAGCTGTGCCGAGCTGTACAGAGATACTGAAGAGAATGGAGCAGAGAGAAACTGTCATGCCTGACCTGTTGCAGCGTGACCAGTCTCCTTCTCTGCTGAGCTATTGCCTTTTCTTCCCTGTCCAAATGCCGATGGTTCCAATGATCTTTGTTCCTCCTTCTTGTTTTCCCCCTCTGTAGGTTTTTTCCATTTTCTCGTTTTGATCTGACTTAACAAATTCTGGGTTGGGTTTTATATGTTCACCCCTCACTTCTGGTTATAAATCTAGGTGGATTACAGTTTAGGAGTTCCAGTCCTTGAGCTAAGGGGTTTACCTTGCATGGTAAATACCAGTTAAATTCCTGCAGTAATTATGTTTGCTTTTCTTCCCAGTTCTTCGTCTTTTCACCTCTTTAGGCTTCTGGAAGATTATACTTTCTTATTTACTTTTGGCTCTTCTCTCTCTACCCTATATGAACATGTTTTAATTTTATCACCCTGGGTTTTCGTATCTTTCTGCATGCTTTCCTTTCCCTTGTTGGCAGTGTGTTGCAGCCTCCCCTCTGGTTCCTCAGGAGGTATGAAAAACCCATTGATGGCCTTTTAGGGAGCCAGGTCCGAGATGGTGTTTTTGTGTAGTTTGGATAGGGTCTTTCTAGTCTGAATGTTTAAAAGCTGGGAGGCATGCCCTATTGCAATGAATATTTTGGATAGAGGGTGATAGAGGCCAAATTAGACTTTTCCTATAGAGCCCCAGAATTTCTCTGGATCTGAGGTCCAGTCATATGATCATATTTTTATCAAGTGTTCCTAAGTCAAGCATTGCATGATGCAATACTCTGGGGGAATGTTAATGGCTCTTTGAGCTCATGCATTGGCCATAATGGTTCTAAGCTACTTTTTTAGTACATAATTGGAGGGGACACTTAATTGGCTATGGGGTATATATATTCTCTTTCCAGATGTTTTATCACCCTCCCCCATATAGGGCTTTTACCAAAACATGCATTGCAGTGGGTGCTAATCTAGCAATACAGGACATAATGGGTCACCTCTTAGGCTTTATTACCACTCTGTGACACATAATTTCACTGCTCTTTATTAAAATGCATGCATTAGGTTGGTAGAGGTTCTACTTTGACACTGCATCTATTTGGTTATTTTGCTGTCGGGCGCTAGCCGGACGGAGCGGAGTGGAAGGCTATGGCTACATTCTGCAAGCCAAGGTTGTGGTAATCGGTCTCTCCCAAGGACACAACCATGCATAGCTTACGGACTTATGCTGCTAAACTAAAGCCTTTGATGACCTCTCGGACTGTTTGATAACTAAAACACAATCAGCCTGTGACCTCAAGGACATTTCAGCCTATCAGGTGCCTTAGTACGCCTGTGGCCCCAAGGACATTTCAGCCTATCAGGTGCCTTAGTACACCTGTGGCCGCAGCCTTTTCTTAGTGGGACTAGTTCTAATTTTGTGGAGGAAATGTACTATGCATGGCTGGAGAACTCTAAGACTATCCACAAGTCGTGGGACATTTATACCGGAAAGCCAATGCCGGAGTAGCCCCCGGAACATCTTCCCAGAGCCCCCGCCCATTGGTAGCAACTTGTCTGCATTCTCCCAGACACAGTCACTGGTGCAGGCACAGCCAAATATAGACAAGCTAGTGAAAGATCACCTTGCTGTGCAGTCCTTCATCCGGGCATATCAGGTAATGGGTCACCACATTGCAAAACTTGACCCCCTCGGAATTAGTGTAACAAGGTGGCATGGGGTGGTAGTTGTGGGAGAGTTCACTAAGTCACAGTCAGTGATCACCCTGGCCCCTTGCACTTAGAAAGACAGATAAAGTCCCGGTCCTGCGGCACATCACTTACCTCTATCGAACTGTCTGTAGCAGCTCCCATCCCCCTGGACTGGGGCAGCCTCCATTCCAAGCTGTTGAGAGCGTCTTGCCCTGGGCAATCCTGCCCGGGCACTGATGTAGGGACAGGAAGTCCCTCTCCTTAAAGTCTGTTGGGCCGCCCCCCCTCTTAGCTCCCTCCCAACAGTTTAACTCTATCCCTAAGGTTGTGCATAACAAACACAGCAAATTGCAATATACACAGTATAAGAACAGGCATAACAAGCACAGCACATTAATACATGACATATCACGTTTACAGTAATAGAAATAAGGTGACACACACGCCACATGTGCACAATGTCCACAGGAGAGAGAATGTAGTGGAGGTTCCCCGCCACCTCCTTACATTAGCATTGGTTATTTTGCTGTCTATCTACTCTGTCTTGGTTAATTATTATATTTGGTACATTGTTCACCTGCAGTCCATAGTAGCAGTCCATCCCATAATATATATTATGCTTTACATATTTTTATTGTTTCAATAATGCACTATTGTAATCAGGATATTGTCTTCTCCTGCCTTGTGTGTCTCGTTCCACTATGAGAGATTCTAATTACACTCTACCTTGACTACAGAAACTACCTTGAAATCTCAAAACACAGTTTTTTGTGATATGTATATTTGCATTTTTTCTTATCTTGTGATGTGTATTTTTTATGCTAGCCTGTAATGTCGAATTGGAACAATACTGTATCTAGTAGCAAATATTTACTATATGTATAAACGTACTGTAAATGTTATTTATATGTAAAATCCAAAATTAAGACAAAATAAGATAACCACAAAATCCTCCTGCAAACAAAACAAATGAGATTGGCTTTTGTGGTGATTGGGACTTAGCTTGTTCTTGCATTAGTGTCTCATATGAAGCGTGGAGGTGCAGTATTCAGTAGTTATAGGACTTGGAGCTCGGCAGCAAATTCCATCTGCGGCAGAACCTATTGGAGGCAGTCGCGCAACCAAGATCTGCCAACAACTTAATGGATCTGTTACTGCAGCAATTTTGCCAAATTATTTTTTTTAGGCAAGTCCAAAGCTGGAGACTAAAACAAACAAAAAAATGAAATATAAACCAAGATAATGTGTAAAAAAGGCTAAAAATTCTGTTTTAAAAAATCTATCACATTTTCATGATTGTTTTCTTTTTTTTATGTGATGTGCAAAGCACATCAGCGTCCGTGTTTTTTCAGCATATTATACGTAGCCAGCATTTAAACAGTTACTGCTGGAGCAATAACGTGCAATATACGCGGAGAGAGAAGCGAAGGCACTGATTCCACACTCACCAGCACAAATGGCAGTTAATGAGTTAAGCAGTAGGCAGTGCTGTGGGCCTTTGAATATAGTGCAGCTGAGTGGAGCTGCAGCAAGGAGAGATCTGGATAGAGATGTTAACTAAGGGAGATCAGAGAGTCTTACAGTCCTGCTAGAGCACATCACTGGCTACTATATTTAGAGTCTGGGACAGAGCTCCAGCCTCTGCTGCTTCCTGGGGGCTCTCAGGAGAGGTGGGATCCCCATTTCAGCACTGCAAGGATGGACAGCTATTTTCTGGAAGCCAAACCTGGGGATTTCTAGGAGAGGTTTCTGCAGACTTGCTGCTTTCACATCCCCTGTGAGCTTAGACTTACTCTGAAGAACAAACTGCTGAAGCTGCTGTATATTCCTGCTCTCACCCAGAACCAGGCATGAAGAAGCCAGGCTGTGGACAGCTTATGCCATTCACCTCTAATATCATGCAGCAGTTGACAGGCTAAAGGTCGGGGATGCCTCTGGAGAAGGGAGCTGAGACAGAAACTGCTAGCTGAGTAGTAAGGAGCCTGTTTGGAGGAGAAGTGCAGCAAAACCTGGCAAGGTAAGGAGCACAGATAATCTTACTAGGCATGCTTTCCTAATTAACCCTGGTTAATGATTCATTAACATACAGGAGACATTACTTAGCTGAGAACCTGATGTTCACATGAGGAGGCTAAGCCTAAAAATACAAGAGAAGTCCTCTGCCTGGGCAAACTTTACAACCAATCTGATATATAGGTGGGTAATTCTCTATAGAGGGATATCTTGGAAATCCTTATTCTTGGATCAACATGTTAGGCTATGGGTTGAACTAGATGGACTTAATGTCTCCCTTCAACCATAAATACTATGATATTATGATTGTAGGTATAGATGTCAGTGGAGAAGAGAAGAGAATTCCTGAATATATGCTCCTGTCTGTTGTTTCCCAGGTGTGTGATTTGCAGCAAATTTGGGAAGATTTGATCAACTCTGGTCTATTATGTGCTTCTCCATTCTGAGAAATAATGCTCTGTTTTATTAATACCTAGTGGCTCTGTAGAGAAAGAGCATGGTCATCACACCATACCTGTGTTCTTCAGGTTTATAACTTACATTACACATAATACAGGGCTTATATCACATAGACCCAGAGAAGTGGAACTGGTTATTCCATTATTCATGCTGGAAAGGTCATTGCACAAATACAGCAGCAATTTGGTAAATTCTTCTCTAGCAGTTTGACATCAGTTGCAGTAGGGAATGAAATGAGAACCAATTGAAATGGTGTTAGATTTAGGCAGGCAAGTTTCAGGCTAGTTAGCTTCGTGGCAACTACAGCAGTGTCACAGAGTGAGGCAGATGGGTGAACGACAGGTGAGCAGGGCAAGGACTGCGACCAGCGAAATCCTTACAACCAAGAGTTTGTCTTCTACACTCCAGCACACATCAATGTGCAGATTGCTGCTTAATGCACCACTGCTTTTCATAAATCTGTTCTCTCGCTTCTAGCTGATCCTTGCAGAAAAATGGAGTTTAAGCAAGACTAGTTTTATGTATTCCTGCAGCCTGACAATTTCCCAAACCTTCTGCATTGAACAGTCTGATTTACTTTGCCCGTATATGAAAGGAGTGATGAGCCACAGGGCAGCATTTCATCAGAATATTACATAGCATACAGTGCCCTTATTGTGAAATAGTTTGAAACATTTCATAAATATTTCATTCATCGAATAAAAGCATTTCCCCACTACTTTACATTAGTGTGACTTTATTCGCAGCCCTTTATGCTGCTAAACATAGTCTCATTAATATATAACTGAGGACTAGATATAGGTTCAAATTTAGAAACTGCCATTGGTCAAGTCATAGTGACTCTATGTCAACAACTTGCCACTGTGTTGCCTCCTGGTATAAAAGTCTTCCTCCTTGGATTATTCATCGAAAAACACAGTGCACTACCTACATGTAGATGATGGATTCATTTTTTATCCATTTTTCGTAAGTGGCCATGATGGCTACAGTGTTGTGTGTTGCAAACTTTGCGTCATTCAAATCAAAGCCTGTTTTCTTAGTACATATCCCCTGCAAGAGTTAAGTAGGAGTTAAAGTGGCAATGAAAGGGTGGCATTGCCAAGATCCACAAATTTTAGCTGTAGTAGTGGTCAGAGACTAAGTGGATTATTGGCATAATATGACAAGGATTACATGTGATGTACCATAATATGACGGGATTTAGCTCATGGTGCATGCTCATCAATAATGCCTGTCAATTGCAGAGTTTGTCTCCATCATTATGTATGTAGGTAAGTGTATGATAAGTTAATCCTTGTTGGCTGCTATATAAAATAATTCATGTCATATAGTGTAGTTATCTATCTATCTATCTATCTATCTATCTATCTATCTATCTATCTATCTATCTATCTATCTATCTATCTATCTATCTGTCTGTCTGTCTGTCTGTGTTTGTTTATATAATTTGACCAGAAACAAGAATTTGCTAAAAACAAAAACTTCTAGCTATCAATAAATATTTCAACGTTTTTCAGTCAAATTCTCAAAATTCTTACCAACATTTTTTATTTTTCTTTCATGAAATAATGAACTGAATGGATGAGAACAATACCATCATTTATCAAACCCAAATCATTAAAAGGAGTGTAGTAACCGACAGCTGTCACAATGTCATATTGATGGAGCTTTTGTCTTCATTCATTACCATTCATCATTATTTTACCCTATGGTAACACAACAGAGGATCCTGCACAATATAGAAGCTATTAGTAGATATTTCTGCCTAGTTTCTATCTGCACTGACTCTAAAAGCAGCACATTGAATCAGCGGGTGGATGTATGGAAAGGTGTTAGGACATATTAATTATTGATTTGACTGACCAATAGTCTTCACACACAAAGAGATGTCGTGTATGCTTGGTACAGTGACTGGGGAGCTGTACATGGGTTGTCAGAAATGCACATTTTTGGACAGAATCACAAATAATATTTCATTCTGTCATCAAAGCCAAGCCACCAGCTACTGGCTCATTTGTTGTCATTGGCAGTTGAGACATGCTAACATGTTATAATATGAATAATGTGGAATCCAAAGCAATTGCTAGCTTTGATTGTGAGATACATTTTGTTCTCAACTGGCATTTTAACACGGTGAAATGCATTGATTGGAAAGTACTTTGAAAAAATCGCCATTGTGTATAACTTCTTTTAGAACTGCAGATTACTGACTTGTTTTTTTGGTCTTGATTTCCTCAGACCTTCTCATTTTAAAGTTCAGTTCATCAGCCTTTAGCTGCCTATAGTAATTTGCTAATGTGCACTACCTTTTCTTTCACCTACGTTTTTTTGTTAAAAATCTTGAATTTTTTTGTTTAAAGAGAATCTGTCCCCCCCCAGGGCGTTTTTAACTAAAAGAGCCACCTTCAGCAGC
>VIAB01027475.1:20200-32201 GCA_009801035.1 Oophaga pumilio
CATCCTGGTCTGCATGGCCCCCTCATCCCTATCCTGGTCTGCATCGCTCCTCATCCCTATCCAGGTATGCATGGTCTCCTCATCCCTATCTTAGTAGGCATGGCTCCTCATCCCTATCCTTGTATGCATGATTCCCCATCCTGGTCTGCATGATTCCTCATCCCTATTCTGGTGTGCATGACCTTCTCATACCTATCCTTGTATGCATGGCTCCTCATCCCCATCCTGGTCTGCATGGCTCCTCATCCCTATCCTGGTATGCATGGCTCCTCATCCCTATCCTGATATGCATGGCTCCTCATCCCAATCCTGGTCTGCACGGCTCATCATCTCTAACCTGGTCTGCATTCCTCCTCATCCCTATGCTTGTATGCATGAATCATCATCCCCATTCTGGTATGCATGGCTCCTCATCCCTATCCTTTTATGCATGGCCCCCATCAGAAAAACAAAAAAATAAACCATCCAACTTACCGTCCCTGCACTCCCTCGCAATTTCTTGTTCCGGTGCCAGTAGATGATTTATTCTTGTAAGCAGCACATGGCAGTGAAGTCATGCGCTGCTTACAAGCAGAGAACAGCTGCCGGAATACTCAGTCCCGGTGTGCAGAGTAGTGAGTTTCATTGCAATTTAATAGTGGACAGGGTGTCAAACTCAGCTGCCAGCTTCGGGCAGTGGCCGGGCTTTCACGTGTGCCGCTACTAAAGGGAATGAATATTCACTGCCCTCTTCGCCCATGGGAGTGGAGAGAAGTGAATATTAATTTGTCTTAAGTAGCGGGCACACATGATTGCCCGCCAGCTGCAGGAATCTAGCAGCTGCGACCACTATGCCCTCTATTACAGAGAAATGAATATTCACTGCCAGTGCAGTGAATATTTATTTCTCTTTAGCAGCGGGCACAGATTGGGGAGCATGTATCAGCTGTCAGGTTCACTTTAAAGGTAGCCAGAGTAAATGAGAGTTTAGAGCTAAGATTTTTTGTTATATTTATTTTAACTTCAAAAATTTTGCAAATCAACAGCAGGAAGTTCAGTCATGTTGGTTGGGAGTCTGGGACTATAAATTAGCTTCTCAAAAACTGATGACCTCTGTCATTCTGCAGCATATTCGATACAATACAGTTTGACAGTAGCTGCCAACACTGAAGACTAATTTATGGGTTAGTTAAAATTTATGGCAGATTTTATTTTCATAAATGAGATAAACAAAACAATTGCACATAAAATGCATTGCCTTTTTGACAACATTTTAGAAACAGTCTTGATAAATTTAACTCCCGAGTGCACATCAACAAGAGCAGAAACAAAATATTTTGAAGACACATAGTTGGCAAAATTCAATAATATCATAATTAACCTTAAAAGGGTTGTCCGGTGCTGCTATATTTTTGGCCTCCTCTTAGGATAGGATATCCATGCCAGACTGGAGTGGGTGTGACACCCAGTTCGCTCAACACACAGATGTTTCTGGAGCCAGTGGCCGCTGACTGTTAGCTGCAAAACAGCACTGCTTTGTGATCTGCATGCTGGCTGCAGCAGGGCCTATGCATTTTAATAGGAAAAAATATGCAGTACCTAGCAGCAGCCACTATGCAGCTAATAGAGTTGCTCTGTGCAGCTCCGCAACTGATCACATCTGGCTACCACCAGCACTAGGAGCAAATAATTGGCGGAAGTACAAGGTTTTGCACTCCCACCCATCTGGTATTGATGACGCATCCTAAAGATATGCCATCAGTATTAAAGTACTGGACAACCCTTTTAACACAACACAAAATTAAGTACAAGTACTTGATTTCGGGGGATCCCATATGTGAAGACGGCTCAGGAACTGAGCTTTGTGCCATCTGTATTACATAGGCAGCATCTATATCTAAGACCAGCACTTGGAGCTGAGTTCTGATCATGAATTATTAACTGTTAGCTGTTAACTATTCATATGCTGCTGTCAATCTCTGATAGTGACATTTAACTGAAAAGTGTGCTCCCATTAATCCATGAACACAGAACAGTTGAACTGAACCTTGTCTCATAACAAGTTGGCAGCTGCAGCTCTCACAGCTCTGCTATATTGCAAACCTGTCTGACTGCCACATAGAAGCTGAAGCTTAGAGGAACTTGCAGATGTGTCAGGTATAATCACACGCAATTCTGCTGTGAGATCAGTGGAGCAGGAAGCGACCATTCCACATCACACTGGTAACTCAATGTTTATGTAAAACAAGCTCTCTTGGCAGAGTCTCATGCAGATCAGTGTCCGGCCCATAGTCCTGAATTGCTAATTTACATATAATAACAACATTGATTTCTTTGGAATAAGGCATCGGGTCACAGATATGAAGATATCATGTTATTTAGCTTTCTAAGACCTACATTTTCATATAGACGGCTTAGGAGGGCTGATCCTACTAACAGATTCTCTTTGAGGACAAATGTGTTCATAGAGTCAGGAGCATACATTCCCAGGACATTCTCAAAGAGGGAATAGGTGTGGAAGGGAGTCTGTGAGCCCAAACTGACGATATAAACTAAAGCAAATATTCTTAGAGGCTATAAAAATCACATCTTGATGCCTCATTCTGACATTCTTGATCTTTCATGTACATGAAAATACCAATCGTTCATCAGTGTTTTTGATCCAAGTTTCGTCAGTTTGGTCAGTTTTTACCATTTGTGTTTCACTTCTAATTTTTCACTGATGGAAAAATGCAAATCATTTTCTATATATTAGAACGTTAATAGCGGACAGTGCATGGACTGCACACTAATGCCATGAGTGTGCTGTTCGTGATTTACACAGACTCTTACACTTGTGTGGATAATTATGGCTCCGTGGCTTGGATAAAAAATCAGACATCTTTGATTTTTTTTTTTGTGGATCAATCAGTCGGCAAACACACACAGCACAGAGCGGCCCCATAGACCGTAATGGGTACATTGCTTACAGACATCTGACTTTGGCTTTCATGTACTAGTCATTGTCTCCATTCTACAGAAATTGAAGTTTAATTGAATATGCTAATTGCTTTGCTCAGTGGTTCCTTGGTGTGGCCAAAGGGCTGAGTGTGTCATTTTTGTATGTCCTTTCTTCCTTCACTGATGATTGAGAGTGCTGGCTTGCCTATCTGCAGAGAAAACTCAGTTGGTATATTTGATTATTTGATTAAACTTCAGTTTCTGCAGAATGGAGATAGTGAAAAAACTAATGGTACAATTTTTTTTTATAGAGGCCATATATCTAGGAACAGGTTGGTTTTCTAGCAACTCTTGCATATTCCATATACAAAACCTTTAACAATATTCATACACTCTAGATGCAGTCACTGTTAACAGTTCGAATGGAGCAGAGAGCTATTGGCTCCCTCCTCTACTATTTACTCAGGCAGGTCGCAGAATGCTTCTTGACTGCAGCCTGCAAGAGATGCTTTAGTTAGACTGCACTATGTACTTTACACCATTCTCACAGCTCCTACACAATAGGTTTATCAGAGATTATCGCTGCTGTTTATCACAAAGAAATGTTTGTAGCCTGCACATTTAAAGAAGAGATTTGGATCCATTCCTCACAAAACACCTCTGCTCCGGAAAGTCTGCTATACTGAGCAGCCTACTCTGTCCATCATAGTGCTGCTGTGCCAGGAGAGAATACTAAGTAACACAAGTAATGGTCAGCCAGTGGTGTCTCCCAGTGTTCAGCAGAGCCTTCTGTGTGGTATGCAGCCTCTACAGTCATACAGATACCTTGTAATAACAATATACTGTGGCCAAAAAATACCTTTACTCAACGATTACACATAATCACAACATAATGACTCAATAATGCCACCATACTGTTGATGAATAAAAAAAAAACACAATACAACAACCAAACTTACCATTATACAGTGATCATATAGTGGTCAAAAACAGTTTTCAATAAGTTTTCTGCATTTTTGCCAACAAGTCATTAGAATAAAGTTCTATCTATTGACTGACATTAGACATTTTCTTTGATAAGCGTTCATGATTGCGGTAAATCACATCCGCCTTGACCTCCATGACGTCTCACAGCCAGTGCTTCCTTTATGCCTCCCCCAACACCAACTCAGTGTTCCCCTTGTTGAGCAGGACAGCCCAGGCTAAAGGCTTCTGAATCCACATGCCATGCTGTGTCAGTTGCAAGTCCAAGGAAGGCACAAAGACATCACTCAAGTGCAGACCGCAATCTGGGTGGGTCAGGAAGCATTGTGCATATTATTCCTGATGCGGGTACAGTGAACAGGTATACAAGGGGGTTGTTTTATCCATAAACCCTTAGTTATGCTTCCTGTATACAGTACTGTAGATTTCACATTATAATCTCTTTTATGCCATTTATTTGGAATCTCCCTAAAGTTTGAAGATGGGAAATATACATACCATGTAGTTCTTTTGTTCAGCCTAAAGGTGCTTTTGAAAAAAATCCACATACCAAACAATGCAATTTTGGCATGCATTATTTTGTGCACTATTTATGATTAGTTTACTCATTTTTATATCTGCAACATATTCTACAGGACATTACATAGAATGTGTCATCAGCCAAAACTAGGGTCCGTGCAAATTGATATTCAGGACCATCAGCCACTTCCTACTTTCCGGCATCTGAGACTCTTCTTTTGATTAACTGGACTGATGCAAGTCTGAATTACGACTTGATACACATGTGACCTTGCACTAGAACGGCTGATTAAAAGAACCACTGCGGAAGCCGGGAGGTAGGAGGCGGTGTTCAGGTTTCCCATCTAGCGGCCACAGATCACTGATGCGGTCAATGAATTCGGCACTGCAAATTGATTTTCACTAACCAGTGCTATATTTTAATTAATTGTTGTAGGATACCTATCTGCAAAAAGGGAGAACACTAGTGATGAGCGAGTGTGCTCCTTTCTCGAGTTTTCCGAGCATGCTTGGGTGTTCTCCGAGTCTCTTGGGCTTGCTTGTAAATTATGTCTGAATCCCCATAGCTGCATGATTTGTGGCTGCTAGACAGCCTGAATACATGTGGGGGATTGCCTGTTTGTTAGGCAAATCATGCAGCTACGGGGACTCAGACATAATTTACGAGCACACCCAAGATACTCGGAGAATACCCGAGCATGCTCGGAAAACTTGAGTAACGAGCACACTTGCTCATCAATAGAGAACACACAAACCCCAAACATGTTCTGTCCTTGGTTGGACACAAGACTACACTGCTAACCATAGTGTGGCTGTGCTGCATTGGAGCACAAAACACTATATCACTTTAGCTCAGAGTGTTTCTCTAAGAATTTTTAGACCTTCATTAGTTTTTTAGAGCAGATCAGAATCCGGATATACATTTAGGAAGAGATGTGTCCCTATTCTACTTGCTATCTTAAACAATTCTCCCATTAGCTATCAAGATGAAAATATATTAAACTGTGTATCACAGGCATGTTCACAGGACAATATATCATTACCAATATCTCATTTTCGTAAAGCCGTTAGAATATAAATATTCTTGTTCTACATCAGCAACAATGAGGAAATGTATCTATGGAAAACATCTTTCTGCAGACAATTTGTGGCAGGAACAGATATATCACACATTGTGGAAAAAAATCAATTCAAGAAATGAAAATCTGCACGGTGGAAATAGAAAGGCAGAATACGTACAGATAATTTGAGCTGTCCACACAGAGAATATATTCAGCAAGTAAAAATACAGCTGGAAGACAGCAGACAGCATATGGTCATGTATTCTGAAACCAATCTGAAAGCTCAATAATATTCCGTTTGTGAAGAAAGTTATAGAATAGCGCTCAAAACATGAGAATATAATCAGTATTTTAGGTTTGAAGAGAGATATAAACCCAGCATGAATATCACCGCCATTCTACAGATAAAAAAGAATGCAATTGATTTTGAATAACTTGAACGTGCCTTTTCCTCCGAACACAAAATGTCTTCATATTTCAAAATTTTTCCTGTGTTTGCCAAGGGAAAGAATTTTTAATTAAAAAATAAGATATGTAGATTTGAAGTTTTCATATAGCACGGTTTAAAGGGAGTCTATCAGCACAAAATGACGGTTCAAACCCCAAGTCCAGTCACTCAGTGACCCCTGACATGGCAGATTAGTTCAGTACATCTTCCCACCTATATATTTTCCATTCATCTTCATCCTGCTCTGTCATTACAAGGGAGGTAAAGGGTTGGAGAAATATAGATGCAAAACAAGTAGGTGGGAAGGTGCACTGAACTTTTGGCCATGCATCTCTGTGCTTGATTGGAACATTTATTTTCTGCTGGCGAATTCTCGTTATTTACAAGGTGTGCTTGTAGTTTGTTGTCTCTTTATTCCAGGAATGTTAGTGCTAGGCAAGGCTACTATACCCAATGAGCAAAAGGGCAGGTCATGTCAAATGCAAAAAATTGCAAAGGATAAAAAAACGAATCTGTAAAACTGGATGGCATTATAAAGGAAGTCCTACCAAAATTATTTTCTAAGGTTGTCAAAGATATCCTAGAACTCATTTGTGAAGTCTCTGGTCTTGGATCACTCATCATTTCATGATGTTCAATGTGTGACAAAAATGTAATAGAATCATCTGAGCAGTACCAAAGGAGTTTTCATAATGCCAATTCATTTTGTAAATTAGTGTCGGTCTTATCATAGATTTTATGAATGTGATCTCTTGTATTGCCTATTAAATACTGGATGATCGTTTTAACTAGCTTTTCATTTGCTTGTTATGCGACGTATGACAGATTCTTTTTGTACAGATCCATATTACACTGTTATGAGTGATCACTATAACATTACATACCTTTTATTTAATGTAGGGGCTTCAAGAGGATATTTAACTAATTTCATATTGTAGAGCTAGTCTTCCATTGAAATATTGCTGCTTTTGTTTAATTCTTAGAGTAAACACCCTCAACAGTTTAAAACTGCACTAAAACTGACTAATGCTGGAGCATGTCCCATCGTTGAAATATGTCTAAAACACTCAATAAATGTGATACAAGCAATGTAAGTCATGTAGCTTTAAGGGCAGAGAGTTATTTCTGTTGGCTCTTCTTTAGTGAACAGAGAATTAATGTGCAGAAAACTGGCTAAGGGGAGAGTTACTGAAATTAGGGTGACTGAGCATTGGTGACAACCATTCAAGACCTTAATAGCTGCATATGTGCATTGCTATTCGCTTTGAACATGAGGTGGAACCATAAAATGTCATAACTCTTCTTACAACTATTTTATAATTTATACAGTGGATGTGATATATAATGATGAGTCAGCCCCTTTTAATGAAATCTATCAGCAGGATTTCACCCCCACTATTTGAATGCGCATGTAGTTTTTTCAATGACAAGTCAGGCAATACCTTTACATGGCCAGTCCATTTCTCCTTTACTGAGAAATCAGAGTTTTAAATTGATATATAAATGAGGATCAAGAGCTATTTGTAGATCTGAAGCCTCTGTCACTCCTGCTCTGTTACCTGTCCAGTGCCACCTCCTCTTGCTTGACTTTTCCTTTTTCTGAAGTCACACAGCATAGAATCTGTCAGTCAAGCAGGAGGAGGTGGCATGGGTTGAGGAATAGAGCTGGAGTGACAGAGGCTCTAGATCTACAATAGCTCTTCAGCGATATTTCCATATAATTTCAAATGCTGATTTCTCAGTAAAAGAGGAACGATCTGGCCATGCAAAGGTATTGTTGAACTTGTTTTTGAAGGAAAATATGCTCAAATATAAATAATTTTTTTTTATTGGGGAGAGGATAAGCTAAATGCTGCTACCCGATTCAGTTTAATACAATTTTATGATTAACATTTGCTAATAGGCACTGGTACTGCCCTACACACCCAAACACCCAGCAATGATCTAAACAATGAATTGAAAGACATATAGTATGGAAGACATGAAAAGTCTTCTGTGACTGTATAAAGAATGAGTAGGAAAGTATACAGCTCTAGCAAAAATTAAGAGACCACTGCAAAATTTTCAATTTGTCTGATTTTTCTCTTGATAGGTATATTTTTGAGTAAAATGTAAATTGCTCTTTTATTCTATTAACTACTGACAACATGTCTCCGAATTTCCAAGCAATAAATTTTGTATTTATTTTCACAGAATGAGAAATGGTCAAAATAACAAAAAAAAATGCAGTGCTTGAAGACCTCAAATAATGCTAAGAAAACAAGTTTGTAATCATTTAGAATCAACAATACTAATGTTTTAACTCCGGAAGCGTTCAGAAATTAATTTTTGTGGAATAACCATGATTTTTAATCACAGCTTTCATGTGTCTTGGCATTCTTTCCACCAGTCTTTCACACTGCTTTTGGGTGAACTTATGCCACTCCTGGTACAAAAATTTAAGCAGTTTTTCTTTGTTTGATGGCTTGTGACTATCCATCTTCCTCTTGATTACATTCCAGAGGTTTTAAATGTGGTGCAGTTCTGAAGATTGGGCTGGCCATGACATGGATTTAATATGGTGGTCCTTCATCCACACCTTCATTGACCTAGCTGTGTGGCATGCTTGAAAAACCAGTCCTCAGAGTTGGGGAACGTTGTCTGAGCAGGAGTAATCAACTGTTTTTTCAGAATAACCTTGTACGCGGCTTGATTCATACATCTTTCGCAAAGAGTAACCTGCCCAATTCCAGCCTTGCTGAAGCATCCCCAGATCATCACAGATCCTCCCACAAATTTCACAGTGGGTGAAAGACACTGTGGCTTGTACGCCTCGCCAGGTCTCTGACTAACCATTAGACGACCAGGTGTTGGGCAAAGCTGAAAATTAGACTCATCAGAGAAGATTACCTTACTCCAGTCCTCTATGGTCCAATCCTTGTGGTCTTTGGCAAATCTCAGCCTGGCTCTCCTTTGCTTCTCATTGATGAAAGGCTTTTTTCTAGCTTTACATGACTTGAGCCCTGCCTCTAGGAGCCTGTAACAAACTGTTCTTGCCGTGCACTTCACCCCAGCTGCCATTTGCCATTCCTTTTGTACTGTAGGTCACTTGATGTCATCCTGCGGTTGCTGAGTGACATTCAAATAAGATGACGATCATCCCGGTCAGTGGAGAGTCTTTTTCGTCTGTAGCTTTGTTGTCCCCAATGCCTGCTGCGTGACCTTGTTGTAATGGACTGCCGTCTTAGAGAAATTTTAAGGATGGAGGCAACATGACGTTATACCTCTGCTAGTAAAGCCAGAATTGAACCCTTCTTTTCCTCACTCGAGACTTTTCTTTTCAACTCTTTTGGCATGGTTAAAAGTGATTTGTTCATTCCTATTACTTTTGGGATATTACTAACACTTGTGTTGCCATCCAGCTTGTCCTATTGAAAGAGGATTGTGAACACCACAGCAGTTTTTTTTATCCTTCCCTTCATTAAATAAGATTTGGTTCAGGTGATCACCTAATCAGAAGCGCATTAAGTAGAATGTTGGAATTCCACTGACAGTGGAATGGAATGGCTGTCAGATATATAGAGAAGCTGATTTTTATAAAACTGTGCAGTGGTCTCCTAATTTTTGCCAGAGCTGTATAATGAACTAACCATTCTCAAAATCTGCTTGGATCTGGAGTTTGTCTCGCTCCGTTTCACAGTCGATACAAGTTTTCATATATAGAAATTATGAATTTCATCAGCAAAATGACAATAATTATGGCTTATATGAAAAAGTCACCATAAGCAAATTGCCATCAGTAGTCCTGAGATATTTCCTTAAATTGTGAAAGAAGCACTCACATCAGAGTTTTCATTCTCTTAATGTATTGCAGTCGCCACATTATATAGCACTGTGTACTTACTGTTACTTCTTGACATTATGCTCAATACTGCTGTGGAAGTCATATGTAGACTGATATAGATCTTACCTTGTGGCAGCTCTATACATCTATACAGAGTGTCCTTCGCGCAGTCAGCAGATATACTTTTTCTATTTATGTTACATCTCCATGGAAATATTTTTCCAGATCTTTGCCATGAGCTATGTTGAGATTGTGTTGACGAATACACTTGTATTTGGACCCCATGGGTTTTTATTGAGCGATATAGTCTATGAAATCTAAAGTAGATACAGAGAACAATGTTTGTAATTTATGTTCTTCTGTGCTAATGCATGGGTGTCAATGCTTACAGTTCAGTGAATAAAGGAAAATGCACCAAATTTTTCCCATTTGACTTTTGAAATTTCTGTCCTCTGCTATTTTGAAAAAGCCATGTGATAGCTGAAGGGATGAGTACTTGTTCTTATAAAAATAAAAAATATTGCAACATATTTTAGAGAAATTACTTGTATTTGCAGCATAATGTTCCCAGCCTTTTCTGCACATGATGTGGAAAACAATAAAATTAAAAAGTAGAGCGGAGCTGGTAAGAGTAACAGCAATACATAAACAGCCTAGAGGAATGTTATGATGAAGAGCTCCTTTACATTGCGATCCATTTCTATTCCTGCATATGGAATGCTGTGCCTGTGTAGAATGCCATTTATAACCATTACCTGGGCACAGTAAGGGGGATAACATGGCACAAATGTAAGCTCACACTGAGTAATGCACTCAGTCTCTTCATTGACAGTTCTGTTAGTTGAGGTTCTACTTATCACAGGGCTATTCTAAGGGGATCACAAGTGACAGAAATGCACTCTAAAATGCTTTAGTTTCCTTTTATTTAATTGAAGGTAAAAATGAAGAAGCTAGGAATCGGTTGCTGGCCGGATGAAGAAACATTTGTATTTTTTCAATAATGTTTACTTAGAATAAAAAATGGCAATGGTGCATGCTAATTCCTCATAGCTTATAGTGCTTCTGTTAACAATTTGTGCTAATGATCGGAAAGTGTTTTCTTTTTTATTGTTCGAAGGAACATACAGTACTTCACATACAGATCACACGTGTACTAATTATTTTTTAGGTTAATTATGCTACTATATAACATGTAGGGACCACAATGCCAAATATTGGATACCAGGAGAATCTTTTTCTGCCTTCATTTAAGTTGTAACTCAAAGGCGCCTTATGACCTGTTAAGTCAAATAATCCATGCTAAAGTAATCAATAACATATCATTTTTCAGATGAGAACTTTGTCAGAAATTAGGAAAAAGTTCCATAAATCTGATTTATAAGGCATAGTGTATACAGGATACCTACAGTGTATACACCTAAACATTTATCCAAAAAAGTAGAAATTCATAAAGCATAGCAATTTAAATACACAGAGAAAAAGAGCTTTGAACAAAGACTATATGTTAGGGTTTCCAGATTGCACTAAATATAAATTATGATAAAGTGCGGTTGTAACCCGGGGTCCACCGTGCAGTGATGGAAAACTGCAGCTAATAAACACTGGCGGAGCGAAGCTGCGAGCAAGCACTATAATCACACCGAGTTAAAGGTCACTCAGCGTGAAGAGAGCGCAAAGTACCTAACTCTGTTACACCACAGAGCTGTACTATAAAAGAAAGCATTAGAGCTATACCTTGTTGGGCAGCACAGGAGTAAAGCAGTATTGACGCTAGTTGGGGTCCCTATAGCTATCTCCCAGGAAAGTCTAGACTGGTGGTTGTGCTTGCTCTGTGACTCTGCTGTGCTAACCGCACACAGGATGGGAAACAGATACCAAGCCAAGCGGGACTTCCAACCCTACACTTCCTATCTAGACATACACTCGCAGTGCTAGTAACAGCACACGTGCACACAGGGTGGTAATGTATGCACCAACACACCAAACACATATGATCGCCGGTGAGCGCTCCAGCTACACCATTTGAAAGGTATACTTGCCCCATTCAGCAAGAAAATAGCCAAGCAAACCACACATCCACAATTTGATCACAAAATACAGTTTAAACATTAATTTTTATAAACTTGCAGTAAGGAAAAATTATCTGCAGGTGGCACCACACTACCTCAAAGCACAATACTACACAGCTGTTTACAGACATCACAAACAAATCCAAACATTTGCCTCGGGGTCTCTCCAGCTTGCCTA
>VIAB01027476.1:11679-26058 GCA_009801035.1 Oophaga pumilio
GCTCAACACTACTCAGAAGTTTCCAAAAATCCTTAATATCTAAATAGTTTACCAAAACTTTCTCAATTTCATAAAAAAAACAAAAGCAAATGTCCATTTACATTGCTTGAGGAACAATACTCTGAGAGCATATTAAACCTTACCTGTCTCTTACTGTATGGCCATAACCCTTTGATGTGGTTCACAATGGGTTTCACAGGTTACCTGGTGAATTCCAGTAATATAATCACTCAATGTCTCTTAAGGCCAACTCAGATACTAAGTAAACTTTCTATCTAACTACTGTGAATCTTGGAGTTTGTCTCACTGACAACATCTCTCACCATGCTTTTCTTTCTGTAGATTTCCATTTTTTCATTAATCTGCATTTACTTCCTGGCTCAGATTTTCTTCTAACCCTTTGCCTGCTGTAAGCATAACTAACTCTTCTCTTGCGCTGTTCACATTACAAACACTGCTGCAACAGCATGCATCTTTTCTACTAATACTTTGCCTGTCCATCACTGCTGCTATCCATTTATTTGCTGATTAATTCTTCAAATACTCTTCAATTGTTGTAAGGATAAACTCTGCTCTGGAGTTGTTCACATTACAAAAGCTTCTGCAGCATACTTCATCATTTCTATAAACTAGTTAGACTGTCCTTTGCTTCTGCTTTTGGCTATCCATTTTTTGCCTATTAAAATTTATCTTGTCTATTAAATGCACCATCCAGTAAGTCCTGTGTGCTGTGTCATCACCTTCAAGCTGTGTTGTTGTCATTTTGTGTCAGATGCTACAGACAGTCGCTCTGCATCTGGCTTCAGAAGGTCTATGCATTTGGCATTGCCTTCTTAATCTTTCTGACTTTTGGAACCAGTGGCAACCTCCCTCCGGCTCTAAATGACACACCTGGACCTGGGTGTTTATAGACTCCCAGTCTGCTTCAGGGAGTCTCCGGTGATATTCATAGTTTTCCCTTGTAAAGGCTTGGAGCTATAGCAGTCGGCTTACTTCCTCTCTCTCGTGCTGTTGGAGGACATTTGGGGTTATCTCTCTGGAGTCTGCTCAAGTTAAGTTGCTTCCCCTTGTTTGTCTCCCTTCTTATCTTTAGTGTTCAGTGGGAACTGACCAGTGCTTATCCCCCCTTCCCTATTCAGGACCTAGCTCTAGGGACATACAGGGCTTAGGTTCCTGCTCAGCGATTGGTGTGAAACCAATATAGGGATGTTAGGGAAGGCAAAGTTCTATCTATCTTGAGGTCTCCAATCCCCCTTTCCCTAGTGTTGCACTTAGTCTTCCCACACTGTGGTTGATAGCTGTCCACCATGACCTCTGGCTTAAAGATTCCCCTTCACCAAGTGACCTCATAACAGTCAAACATTGTAATTTTTTTATGGATCATGGATATTATTTTTGACTACAGACTTATAGTTGAAATATAATATCCAATAGTGTTTTGGTGTCTTTTGCCTTTCTCTGGTTAACAAAGGATATGAAAATCCCCAATCTACCTACTTGTAGATCAGTGCAATTAATATAACATGTTATGTTAAAACCCTGTTTGTGTGGTGTATACAGAATAATGCTTATTGAGCCTCATTCATCATAACTTTCTTATAGTGAAGTTTTTTGTTGACTATAGCAACCAGAGTTCAGTTTTCATTTAATCAGAGCAGTGCAAAATGAATGAAGTCCATTGCAGCCTTCCTCCTTGTCAAGTTGCACTTTTTGCGTAGAGTAGTGTTGAGCATAAGTGTATCTAACATGTTGCATAATGATAGTAGAGGACAATGTGCACACAAGCTCATTCACATAAACAAAATTTTTATGATGATAATTTTGTAGACCTTCCCATTATAGCAAAATACATATATCGGTAATGTATAACCTATATAAGGCTAGCATCTATCATCCAAAGATGGTGAAGAAATCACAAGGTGCATTCAATCAAGAAATTTCAGTGCAAATAGTAAACTACGCTCAAAAAATAGAAATGCACACAAGAAATAAAGTATAAAACTCAATAAAGTTTATTAACAAAATCCATAAAATCATGAACAGACAACTCAAAACATCCACTTATGTGCATAGAAATTATAGAAAGATTATATGCATACCTGGGTCTCAGTGGTGCCACCCTCCCCAACGCGCGTTTCGGCGCTGTGCCTTCTTTCTGGGGAGTGCACATAAGTGGATGTTTTGAGTAGTGAATTGGCTTACAGCCTTTCATAGTCACTTGGATCTTTACCGCTCGAATATATTAGTGACTCAGTGTAGTTGCGCTACATATGTATTGGGGGCATATTATCCCTGGACACTGGTTAATATATGTGCATTAGGTACATGCTGTTACAATTTATGTATATGCCTGGTTCTCTTTTGGTGGTTCCACCCATTAGGGGAACTACTGTCATTCTCTTCTAGATTATCTGTTCATGATTTTATGGATTTTGTTAATAAACTTTATTGAGTTTTATACTTTATTTCTTGTGTGCATTTCTATATTTAAGCGTAGTTATATATCGGTAATGTTATAACAAAGGATCAGAAGCTGAATGAAAAGAAAAAATGGGCAACCACATTGTTGTTGTTTAAGAGTAGACATTCAGGAGAGATTTGTATAAAGCCCAAGGAAATCAATGTGAGCAATATCCAAGTAGAAATAGCAGGGCAACATATTGACTTGCACTGAAATCTCTTTACCTTAAACCAAAGTGTGCCAGTGGTGCAAATGTTAAAGAAAAGGGAATACTAAAAGTGTGTGCTATGTTACAATTGACAAATGAATATAATTGGCCAATTGGAATGTTTCAATACATGGCATCTGCTGAAGTATGTTTCTGCCTAATACAAGAGTACAATTGACCATGTTTAATAGACCAAGTTTATATTTACCAAAAAATATATAAAAAAAATAGAACTGTAACAATATTTCATAACTTTAATGACAAAAAGTAGCTTGTAGGCAAATCACAAACAGTTCTGTTGTAAGGTGTGGTCAACTGATAGGTGATAAGTGTGTGGTACTGTGCTAGCAGGAGTGGATGGTACTGTGCTAGCAGGAGTGGGTGGTACTGTACTAGCAGGACTGGGGGTACTGTGATAGAAGGAATGGAGTTACTGTACTAGTAGGAGTGGGGGGACTATTCTAGCAGGAGGGGAGGTTACTATGCTAGTTGGAATGGGTGGTACTGTGCTAGGAGGAGTGCGTGTTACTTTGCTTGCAGGAGTAAGTGGTACTCTCTCAACATAAATGTCACAACAAATTTTTACACATAAACAAGGCCCAATTCTTAGCAATATAGGCTTGGGAGTTAGAAATATAAAGTCTGTAACATCACTGCCTGCATTCCTGCATGGGTTCCAATCCCTCATAATGCAGGGATACTGACGTACTCACCACCCCAGGCAATGCAGTAAGCTCCTTGTCCTCTGCTTGCTGCTTGCTGAAGATGTGCATGCGGGAACTTCCTGATTCTTAAAGAGACAGTATGTGTGCATGTGTGCCTCTAATCTGTCCCCAGACTATTGCTTGGAGGCACTTGGTACTTAAGTCACCTCCACCTGTTGGGAGGTGCCTGAGCAACATTCTATTTCAGTGCGTGGGCAACTACTGAGTTGCCACATCCTGTCCTGCTTCTGATCTTGCCTGAACCTGTTTCCCTGGGTCTGTATACCCAGGCCTGAACCCTGAATCTGTACCTGTATCTGATATTTCCTTTTAATGCCATACTAGGGGGCTGAATTCCCAGGCCTGAACCATGAACCTGTACCTTTGTCTGTCCTTGCATGACTTAGGACCTATCCCTGAATCTTTTTGTATCTAAGTCTGGATCTTTCCCTATACCTGCTGTGTCTGTACCTACCCCTAAACCTGCAGTGTTTGAACCAGTAGAAGAAGAAAGAGGAGATCTAGGAGCAAAAGCGATGACATATCAAAATCATTTTTTTAAACAATTATTACACGTAAAAAATGCAATAAATAACCTCATAGTAGAAAAGATTCCAATCCAATGCAGAAAAAATAGCCCCACACCCCCTCTGTCCTCACAAAGCACCCCATGAAATAGTATAAATCAAGTGATAAAGGGGAAATAGCAAGCTCCGAGTGGGTTCATAAATAGCAGCAAAAAAAGTTCAAGTGGCCGTAAGGACTCCAAAAAGGAGACTCAAGTCAATCGGCCCCACACAAAGTAATATATTAGGATATGAGCTAGCAAAGTGGAGCACTCCCTAGGGCCGGGGAACTCGGTACCGGGCCGGACGGTTCTTAAAGGGAATGTCACAGCAGCAGTGACCTTGTCCCTGGCCCTGGGCATTCAATAAAAATGAAAATATAAAGTAAAAAAGGGGAATAACTTATAGGGAAATGAGTTTGTGACGCCACCTGTGATATTCGGCAATAAAGGTGTTAGCCAACGCTGCTTCAGAGTCCGCTGGGGCTGATGTTGATGCAGCAGAGTTGTTACTGCTCTCCCCAGGGCAGCTGTATGTGTAAGAGATGATGTTGGTTGTAGTGTATGTCAAATGATACAGTAAATAAATCTGAGATCACAGTGGGGTTGTAGTTTCCTTTATCTTTACTGGATGTATTGAGGTGCAGACCGGGGCACTGGTTACAGATGATAATGGAGGTCCAGGCAGCCTGAAGCAACTTAGGATCCCCTAAGCCAGGTGGGTTGGAGGCCTCCTTTCTGCACTGCTCTCTCTGAGGTCCTTGCTGCCTAAAGCTATGCTCAGTCCTCTGTGCCTTATTTTTCCTCAGTACTTGCCCGTATAGCAGGCAGCTTGAGTCTATTAAAGGTGTCGCTCCGTTGTGGCAGCTCCGGGCTCTGGTCTACAGCTGTGCCTTCAGGTGTATGATAGGGTCAGTAGACCTGCAGTCCCCTGCTCTCCATATTTAGCTGCTGGGACCATAGTACCCAAGCAACCACAGACTCCGCTGTCATTGACCCTGTCCTTCCGGAAACTGCTCCTGTTCCTCAAGTCTGAACTGGCTCCTACTTCTGCCTGTGTATCAGCCTTGCCCACCTGCTTACCAGTATATCAGCTGCACCTGTCTGACTGCCAGTATATCAGCCGTGCCCGCCTTCTAGTGTATCAGCCCTGAACAGCTGGCCAGCAAGTACATCAGCCGTGCCTGCCTGCACCGACCTGCACATCACCTGTATTCACCAGCGTCTGTCTGCATACCAGCGATGGCTGCTTATACCTTTCTGTCTATGAATCAGCTGAGCCAGACAGTATACCTATAGTACCTGCCTCCATCTGATGTTACAGTGTCCTGTCACCTTGGGGGTAAGCTGCTACTGCCGGATGCTGCCCTGGAGTTACCTGCTGCATAAGTCTGACCTCACCTTGAGAGGCTCCATTGAACACTAACACAGCTGCTTAGTCAGGCCCCTCTGGGGTAAGTCTGGTTCATGGCACAGTGGGGCCATGATCCACGCTCGTGCTAAATAGTCTGGGTGTGAGCATAACACAGTGCCAAAAAAGTTACTATCAAAATAGTGGGCAAAAAGTTTAGTGGTTCTCCAACAAATAGAGTCTATTACCTTCAGGAATAGCAGTAGAAGTCTCTGGAAGATGCGAACCATCTCTAAAAGTACATCAATACAGTTCTTTGCAAGTAATCATTTCAACTAGAGGTAATTTAATTTACTTGGAATTTTAACTTTTTAGCTAAGGACATTGACTTTGAGGTTGCCATTTATAGGTTGCACATGGTAAATACAATTTTTTTATTTCTGGAGGAGAGCTAGTTCCCGATTCACAATTGATGAAAATTATTTTGGATTTGGAGTTCTAGCTCCTGTAGTAGGTTGACCCACTTAGATTTAGACACACGAATAGTGATGTGCGAACCTCCCGATGTTTGGGATTGGCAGGTTCGCCCGAGTTTTTTGTAAAGTTCGAGACGATGCAAACTTGCGTCCGAACCCCGAACTTGAACTTTACAGATATGGCCATTATAATTATACTTACCTATCCAGCGGCAGCGGGACGGGAGGACACGCCGCTGGATAGGTAAGTATAATTCATGGCCCTGGACTAAAACCCGAACCGGACCCAAACTGTAACATGGGTTTCCCATGGAAACCCGTTTTTGGGTCTGTGTGACCGAACACTATGTGTTCGGTACGGTCCCGAAATTTACAGTTTGGGTTCGCCCATCCCTACACAGGAACCATTTCTATTTAAAATCCGGCTGGTTTACTGCAGTCCTTATAAACCACATCACGATAAAACATAAATACAGCCTTTGTCCAGAACAAGGTAAAACAAGAAGTAACAAGTCCATATAACAGTGCTGGTTAGAACACCTGCCTTAGAGTACATCTTCTAAGTCCTTATAGCAAAGGTATTCAATCCAGATGATCTCCAACCTCCACACACACAGCCACAGTGTGATAGAAAACAGCTCTCAATTTACAAATGGAACCACACCCACGGGTGGAGATATGTTGAGCAGCAGTCTTTCCCAACTCATCAGCTGCTCACAAGCAATCTGTCATGGCCAATTAACCCCTCTCAGCACTTAGTGTGCTGGAGCATTTTCTTGTACAGCTCTGGCAAAAATTAAGAGACCACCACATCAAAACGCTGTCATGGGCAGCCCATTCTCAAGACCTGAACCCCATTGAAAACCTCTGTAATGTGATCAAGAGGATGCTGGATAGTCACAAGCCATCAAACAAAGAACTGCTTAAATTTTTGCACCAGAAGCAGTGTGAAAGACTGGTGGAAAGCATGCCAAGACGCATGAAAGCTGTTTTTAAAAATAATGGTTATTCCACAAAATAATGATTTCAGAACTCTTCCTGAGTTAAAACATTAGTATTGTTGTTTCTAAATGATTATGAACTTGTTTTCTTCGCATTATTTGAGGTCTGAAAGCACTGGGTTTTTTTTAAATTTTGACCATTTTTCTTTGTCAGAAAAAAAAGACAATTTTTTGCTTGGAAATTTGGTGACATGCTGTCAGAAGTTTATAGACTAAAAGAACAATTCACATTTTACTCAAAAATGTACCTATAAATAGAAAAATCAGACAAACTGAACATTTGAAAGTGGTCTCTTAATTTTTGCCAGATCGGTATGTACTAAAACATTACTTCAAGTTTATTTCCCAAACAGCTAGATGTCCAACAGCCACATTACACTGCATAAATAACTAAATATTCAAAATTACATAACCAGTCAAATATCTTGGATATTATTTTCTCTTTTCTTCAGACATCTATAGTAACATTCATAACAATGCACATTTGACATAAATACAACCAAAGCCAATTTATTCTTCAAACTCTAGAGATGAGCTTAGGATTCAGTTTAAGTTGTATTTCCTGAAATTCGCAGTGTCATGCAAATTCAAACACTTTGAGATTCGATTTGCACTGCTCAAAAAAAACCTTGGCTGGCATCAATTTCCACATTGCTGAATCATCAGAGAGCAGGATAATGTTATTTTGCATCACTGCACGGGCCTACCCACAATGCCCTTCAGCTATGACATCTCACTAATTAGCATATCTTGTACACGGCAGGTCAGTACCTGGGCCATCACAGGTCAGCGGTACCCAGTGGAGCACAGTTTGTACTGCACAGTCAATTTCCATTCTCCAGAGTCACTGGTTAAGTTTCTCTCATCTGTAGAGTGTAAGCTCTTTTGGTCAGTGATATATTTTCTCTCTTTTCTTTAGAGTGTAAACTCTTATGGTCAGCAAGGTCGTCTCTCTCCTGTAGAGAGCAGGATCTTTTGTTCAATGAGGTCCTCTCTCTCTCCTGTAGAGTATACGCTCTTATGGTCAGTGGTGTCCTCTATTTCTCTCTTCTGTAGAGTGTAAGATGTTATGGTCAGTGGTGTCCTCTATTTCTCTTTTGTAGAGTGTAAGCTCTTATGGTCAGTGGTGTCCTCCCTTTCTCTCTTCTGTAGAGCATAATCTCTTATGGTCAGTGGGGTCCTCTCTCTCTTCTGTAGAGTATAACCTCTTATGGTCAGTGGGGTCCTCTCTCTCTTCTGTAGAGTGTAAGCTCCTATGATTAGTGGGGTCCTCGCTCTCTCTTGTAAAGAGTAAGCTCTTTTGGTCAGCGGTGTTCTCTTTCTTTCCTATAAAATATAAACACTTTTGGTTAGCGTGGTTCTGAGCAATTACAAGCTTTTCAGTGTTGAAATTTAAGCAAATTTATTCATCACAAACTAAATTTTGGGCGAAAATTCAGCAAAACCAAGCGAATTTGAATTTAAAAAGATCCGCTCACCTTTCAACCCAAGGTGACAATGACTTTTCCTAATGAACTGAATTCTCATGTTGGTCAAAGAGTTCAATTCTCTCGAAAATATAATCTTTTTCAGCAAGGAGCCCGATTTTTTCTGAGTTAGGGAGTTTTATCTCCAAAAGTTTACAACGCTTCCCTTGTGAGCAAAGTATTCAGCTGCACAAATTGCTTCTTCCCATGCTTGCTTATTGTCTTTGTTCCTCTCGAATGCCAAACACACAATACACTTGTCTCCATGAACACAACAATAATTGCACAGCTATGACAGAAAGCACTCAGAAGAACAAGTGATGAGCATCCATGATAATTACCTGAGACAGAATAACCTGCAAAATTAGTAATTAAAGGAGAATGGGAAAGGTGTTTCTATGTCATTTGTAAGATTTCAGGAAAAGTTTTCCACAAACATTAACTTTCAACTGTTTTTCTTCTCGGTTTGCTTGTTACACTGCATGATGAATGACATGCTTTTCTATGTGTAGAAACATACAGAGATATCGATTTCAGTCATTACATGACAGAACACACAAAGACGAGTTCCTTCTGTGGCATTTTAGAAGTCTTCTTTATCACGTATCGAACAAAGGTGATTGTATCAACGGTTTTAAGACGGTTCAATGAACTAGGCGATTGACATTTTGGATAATGTACATATTTTCTGCTATAGATGTTTGCAAATATTAGGAATGACAAAAAAACATAAAAACTGCATGCTTTAGTATCAAGTAGACATGAATGAGTAAACATGCAGGGCTGGATTATTATTAGTCAAGAATACAACTGTGATTATATGGCAGAGGCTTGAAAACTTATTATTCAGGTAACAGGCTACATGCAAATATGGCACCATGGTTCTTACAGGCACATAGCCAAAAAAGATGCCCACAACATTTGGAACTGTTAGACCATTCTTTAAAGTTTGAATTGAAATTTAAAGAGCCTGGGAGATTATCTTTATTTCTAGTAATGAGCGAACGTGCTTGATGATACTAGGATAACACTCAAGCATCTGGGTGCTTGATATGCTTGGCACTCGTCGAGCAGTGGCTGGTTCTCAGATTGAATGCTCAAATCCCCGCCCTGCATGTTTGGTGCCTGTTACACAGCCAAAAAACATGCTGGGATTGCTTGTAAGTCCCTCTCATGGCATAGCCGTCTTTGTAGTAGCTCAGAGACAGTTGTGGTTGGAGGGAGAGCATAATTGTCCATGACTTTTCGGGCACAGTTTCATTAATCAGAGTCTTCTAGTTGTCCTACTGGTGCTGATGCTGCACTATCTTAGTAAAAGTCTTTCTAAAGGCTCATCTTGTTCTTTTTCTATTTCTATGCTATACATTCTGCACTTAGCCTACTGATAACTGATGGAGCAAAGAGAGTGACTGAATGTAGCCTCTAGGCATGGTTTAGGGCTTTGCAGTCCATTGCTAAATATATAGCTCCTGCATGTGACCACATTTGGCTTTTTTGGTGAAAAAATTGACTACACTGTCATTCATACAGTTTAAAGGGAACCAGTCAGCAGGATTGTGCACCGTAACCTGTAGACAGTGTCAGGTCAGCGATGTTATACTGATTACAATGATACCTTAGTTGTTGAAATCTGTCTTGTGGTTGCTGTTTAATCTTTACTTTCAGTTTTGAGTTAATGATATGCTTGTGATGGCGCTGACCACGCCTGCGCAGTTGCAGCTATCAGATCACCTCTGTATACACCGATAGCTGCTACTTTCTTCTCTAGCAATATGGTGCTGCAAGGCATCTACGCAACAGCAGTTATCGGATCACCTCTATTCACCGATAGCCGCTACTGCGCAGGCATGGTGGGCCTGGATTTTTTTATATACTAACAGGATAACCTCAAGCACATTTATTATTACCACAGTAAACATGTGATTATGCTGCAGCGCAGGTGCCACAGCTGGCATCTGTGCTGCAGAAGGGTTTTTTTTTAGTATGTACATAAATTCACTATGTAAACTAGGGGGCAGGTCAGTGAGGGATCAGTGACCTATCAGCAGTCTGCATTATGAATACCTAATCAAACCACCACATGAAAACTCCCCCACAGTCCGCCCCAGAGCACGAGCATATCATTTACTCAAAACTGAAAATAAAGATTAAACAACAACCACAAGACCGCTTTTATCAACCAAGGTATCATTTTAATCAGTATAACAGCAATGACCTGAAACTGTGTGTACGTTACTGTGCACAATCCTGCTGACAACCTCTCTTTTTCAAGCTTTGTGTAAAATTCCAGTGGTTTAAAATGTTTCAAAAACACTTGTCGTGCTGCAGTTCCCAAAAATGTTTTTTTAAACATTGACTATTGTCATCGATTCAGTTTAACGTGCTTTCTGTAATATTCTGGTGGATTGAAATTTGTAAAAACCATTTGGACTGCTGCAGTTCACAAAATTTTTGTTTCAAAAATTGACTATTGTCATTCATACCGTTGAGCGTGTTTTTAATGTAAAATTACGGTGGTTTTAATTAAAAAAAAAAACACTTGGCCTGCTAAAGGTAACCAAATTTTTTTTTTAGTAAAACAAATTAGCTTCAATTTATCAAGGAAACTTGTTTACCAGAGACCTAGAAATTGCAAAATGTGTAAAGCGTGAATTATGGGACGGGGAAGTTGAAGTGCTGATGATGGTGCTTGCAGGTGGCAAGGACGTGGGGCAGGTGCAATTCTGCTTGCTGCTAGAGCACAAGCAACACGCCCAGCCACAATACATAGCTTCCTTTCCCACTTTGCAGGTAGGCAAGGGACAACACTTCTGAAACCACACCAGTGAAAACAGATGGTCAGTTGAAAAGCAGATAATGCTTTCAGCATAATTACCTGCATCACCTAGTCTTCCACACGGTAGTCTTATCTCCCAAGAGCTTAGATCACTTAATACTCACCCTGATCCTCCTTCCTTCCTTCATGTCAAAACCCACGAGACAAGTGATCTTACACTCGAGCATACCAAGTAGCTCTTTGCATAATCATTTCTTAATTGTGGCCTCTCTCCCTGCATGTTCAAGAGGGACAGGAGGACATTCTGTTTAGTGATGTACAAAACTTAGAGCAGCCAAGGTTACAAGAAAGTGATGATGGGGAACGGTAAATGTTGCCTGAGGAGGATGATGATGATGAGACACAGTTGCCATTAACTCAGGTTGTTGTTAAGTAACCAAGTCAGGAGGATCAGTGTGCAGCAGTGAAAGATGAGGTGGTAGATGACAAATTCTGTAAACAAGTTAAGTTTTCCCCCTGTCTGTAACTTTTTAAAGAGAGTTCTGTGGCATGAAAAATAGTCACTTGCAACATGTGCCAGGCCAAGATCAGCAAGGGCCTAAAAACTAAGAGCCAAGCAACCACCAGCTTCATCAGGCACATGACATCTAAGCACACAACATGGTGGGCCAAATGCCTGTTTTCACAATTGGTGCCAGCAAGGGTCACCAATGCATCTTCACATGTACTAGGTATTTGCCAATCCACTGTCTATGACCCTGGTGAAGAGGTCTCCCGCTGTGTACTTGTCTTTCCACATTCTGAGGCACCATCATCATGCACTTCCAAGTCCTTGTCCCAGTAAAGAGTGAATGTATCTCTACCAAAAGCTTTGGAGTGAAAAATAAAGTTTCCAGCCTGCACCCACAGGCCCAATCGCTAACGGGCACATTTCCAGGTTGCTTGTCGTGGAAATGTTGCCATTTAGACTTTTAAACATGGAGGATTTCCACCAAATCATGGCTGCAGCTGTCACTAGGTAGTCGATCCCCAACCGCCATTATTTCTCTTGGTTTGACATCCCTGCCTTGTACCAGCATGTGTACATGAACATCATCCGTGGCAACACATTTACTGGCATTGCCCACTTAGCGATCTTCAAGTGGACCAGCACTTGTGGCCAGGGATGCTACATTTCCCTGACTATACACTGGGTGAACATTGTGGAGGCTGAGGCCAAGTCTCACCCTGGCATGGCAGATGTGCTACTGATGCTGAGGATTGATGGCCCTACTTCTATCAAGTTTTCCTCCATCTCCTGCACTAGTTCTTACACCCCTCCTGCTCCTCCTCATCCTTTATCTCCGATGTGCTATCTCAGAGCACACAATAACTGGAATCTCTACAGCACTGGCTCAGTGAAGCAGCAACAGGCTTTGCTGAAGATAATTTGTCTAGGAGACAATCCACACACCACTGCACAGTTATTGAAATGAATAATAGTTCCAACAGATCTGTGGCTCTTGCTGCTGAACCTACAACCAGACACCATTCCATTTTAACTTATTAAATAAAAAAATATGAAATATCATCTTTGGATGTGAGTCCTGGGAAGCGCTGCCATTCATGGGCTGGATGTGCCTTTCTTGATTTACAATCAGACACGGTCATGTGTGATAATAGCCGTAACTTGGTTGTGGCTGTGCAGCTTGGCAAACTCACACATGTACCATGCTTGGCCCATGTGCTCAACTTGGTAGTTCAGTGGTTTCTGAAAACCTACCCAGATTAGCCAGAGCTTCTGGTCAAAGTATGCTGCATCAGCGCCCATTTCCGCAAGTCAACTACAGCTGCTGCTACTCTGGGGGTGCTGCAGCAGCGCATGCAAGTGCCAGTTCATGAACTGGTGTGCAACATGGCCATGCTCTGGAACTCCACACTGGACATTCTGGTAAGGCTTTATGAGCAGCAGAGGCCAGTTGTGGAATACCAGCTTCAACACGCCCGTCGGTATTCTGGTCAGTCTCCGCACATGACAGCTGAAGAGTGGGCATGGATGTCTGACATTTGTGCGGTTCTTCAAGACTATGAAAACTCAATGAAGATGATGAGTGATGATGATGCCATAATCAGCCCAATTATAGTGCTTTGGTGCCTACTTACACAATCGTTGCTCGCAATTAAACATGAAGCTTTGCATGAGGACAAGGTGGGGATGGAGTAAGACATGAAACAGGGAGATACTACTCAGCCATCTGCTCAGTGTGTATTGGGTAAAAAATGAGGAGGTGAAGGCTTTAGAGGAGGAAGAGAAGTACCCATACAAGTTTTTTCTCATCTCTCCAACGTGGATGGGCTGGAAGGGGAATGATGAGAAAGAGAGGGAGGAAGAGGAGATGGAGAGTCATCATGGTGGAGACAGGAAAGTGTTGTTTGTAGGCAGCTTCGAACATATGGCCGACTATATGTACTGCTGCCTTTCGCGTGACCCTCTTGTTGTATTCATCTTGGCCAAAAAAAAAAGAGTACTGGTTTCTCACCTGCTACACTCACCCTACAAGGAGAACCCTGCATATCTCCTTTCTGAGGAGGAGAGGTCTACTAAAATGGTGCTATACCAGAAAGCCATTGTGGAAAATATTTTGAAAAAAATTCCTATCAGACAATGCTAGTGGCAGGGAGCAAGCTTCTTTGCCTAATCAAGGAGGAGAGGTGAGGGATACACACACCAGGTTCAGCAGACGTATGGGTACACTGTCTAAGGCCTGGGCCAATTTCATGACACCCTCCCAGCATCCAGTCCCTGCTGACTGGGTATTTTAACAAGGACATTTTAAAGATAGTTAAGAAATACCTGTCCGACAAAACCAGCAAAATCCCTAATTCCTCTGCAACCTTCAACTATTGAGTTTCAAAGCTTGACACCTGGCATGAGCTGGACCTCTATGCCTTGGAGGTGTTTTGCTGCCCTTCCACTAGCATCTTGTCTGAGCTGGTGCTTAGTGCCACTGGGGGGGGTCATAACAGATAGGCGCTTTCACCTGTCAAAAGAAAATACTGACAGGCTCACTCTGACTAAAATGAACAAAGCCTGGATTAGTTCCAACATTTCCACACCACCAGATGACAGCAGCACATAAACTGTTTTTAATCTTCAACATTTGAATGAGGACCCCCAGTTGTTGCCTTTAAGGGTCTATGGGTGACCCTCTTATAATTTTTTTTCTGGCTTTGCACAGTGTGCCGAGCATTTATGAGTGTAGAAGGATCAGAACCACACTTCATTACTTATTTCATGAGGTAATCTAGTTGTTAAGAAAATGAAGAGTTTGTGATCCAGCTCCTTAAAATTGCAAATCCTTTATTGATCCATAAAATAGGTGAATTCACCA
>VIAB01027480.1:27143-37391 GCA_009801035.1 Oophaga pumilio
AACCCGACTCGACCCTCTCGGAGGCAAAGTCGCTCATCTCTATTTGGGAAGTCGTCTCTCCTTTTTGCCACGAGCCTAGCTGATGATCTGGGTAAGATAGAAAGTACAGAATTGACTCAGCGATCAATAAAAGGATGTAGATGGTAAAAAAAAAAACACCTTAACATGGTCCCAATTTTCCCTTTCCTAATAAACTCCACTCTCTTCTATGTCAGTCAAGGAGCAATGAGTGCAGACCCTTTCACTGCAATGGTGCCGCCCCGATGACCGGAAGCTAGCAGTTGTTTGGAGGATTTTTTCCCTGTGAAATTAGATTGCTGAATGTGTTGAAAGCATTTTTTACCATCAGATTACCACTATTTCTGCAAGTATATATAGGTTTTTATTTATTTTTATTTTTTGCCGCAGGTTCCCTTTAACTATTTTCCCAATACATTTTTGAATAACGTGTCAAAATGGCATAGCTTTTCCTTTTGGTCAATGGGATGTGCCCATAGTTTGTCTGATGGTCTCAGCACTAACTGAACATTTAGTAGGAACACCAGGCAATACCTATTTCCTAGGAAGAATACTAGAGGAATGGAACTAGATAAAGCTCTAAAAAATGCTACAGAATTGTTTTTGAATAAAGAATACACGTATTTATTAAACCATACATGTCAGATGAGCTATCAGGATCTCTTTAAAAAGAAACAAGTTTGATTTTATATAAATTTAACAAAAATAGACTTCTAATATGAGACTTTTTTCATGTATTGTGTTAAAGATTTATTTCTATGTTCTTAGATGCGTAAAAACAAGCAACTTTGCAATTTACTCAGTATTAAAATTTACCGCTGCTCTCAAATTATCTATACTTTTTTATATAATTATTTGTAGCCTAGGCTACTGGTCATCACCATAGTCTATCAGCCAAGAAATCTATCCGGCACGTCCATTCAGTGAAAATATATAAGTTGCAATAAATTAATGGGTTATTCCTATCTCCAAGATCCTATCCTAAAATTTAGTAGGAATAATAGTAATAATAATAATATTAGCAAATATCTCCAGTTGGAAATGTAGTAAAGTTCTTTCGATAAGTTATGCCACTTAACCCATGTGCAGGGTATTGCAGTAGCTAACCTAACTGTTCCTACTTTATATGAGAAGGCATGTCCGAAATGCGCGTCAGGGGGGACGCACGTGTTATTGAGTGTCTCCCGCTGTGGTGTCTCTATAAGGTATGGTATCATTACTTTATTGTTTCCATGCAGTCCATGTCTATATTAATGGTCATATGGATTGGCCATCATACTGGCTGGACCCTCTAACACCTGACACCTTACCATTTGGTACTTATTGAGGTTCTTTGATAACACACTTTATATAGTGAATACTAGTTACTAATGTGATGGCCCCTGGTATATGACATTGTCATTTTGCTCTTACTGTGTGTCCTGCACTCCTTTGTACCGCACATGTGCACTTTTTGCTTCCTCTCACCTCTAATTATATATTTGTTACAATAAAGTGATTATATCTTTTATCATACCTTTGGCTTCATGGATATGGGAGTTCACCTTGACGAATAGCGTTTTGAGCGCCAGTCCTATGAGGGGTGTGCAGCAATAATATGCGCCTAATTCATTAGGAATTAATTTGTCACATCTCATCAGTGGTGTACGCTTCTTTGCCCCTCGGCAAGATGTTTCTAGTAGGGTTGTGGAGTAACATTTTGGAAGTAAGAAACAACAACAACTTTGCTGAATCTGACTGGTGGGCATAGCCATGCCCCTTACCACGCTGTCTCCTGCCCAGCTTCCCCCATTTTAGAGGGACAGCATAAAAACTGGCATGAAAATGCCAAAAGTTCAAAGTGGTTTACCCCAATATTCTGGCTTAGAACCACTGTGATGTATTAGCCCCAAATTGTTCCTGTTTTATTTCCATATGTACAGTAATATAAAAGTCTGGCAGCAATGGTCGAAAATGCACAGAGCTTACAAGCTTTTCCAGCATAGCTTGTAAGCTTTGCACCTAAACTGGCTGAATTGCTGGAGTGCATTGATTTCTCCCAAACCGTACTAACTGCAGTCCTACTTTGCTCCTCTTATGCTACAAAGGAAAAGCTTACTCATATAGCAACATCTGAGAGCAAACAATTTGAGCAAGAGAGCAACCCCCCTGCCCAGCGAGCAAGAAGCTGGGAAGCTAGGGGGCATTATGCTCCTGAAACTAAATGATGAGAATAACCCTTTAATTGTACATAAATGTAGTTACTCTTCAAGAAACACAAATCTAAGGTTTGAGTACCCATCTGAAGTTTGTGAAAATGCACAATCAAATGCTCAGTTGCGACATGCAATGCATTTAACCATGACTGGCGACCAGAGCTACCTAGCAGATTGCATTGTAATTCTTAGAAAATGGTTCTCTAAACCTGTATTAGCTTTTCAACGTCTCTCTATTCTCTAGCACAGAACAAAAGAAAATGTTTTTTTTTTACTTTGAATGCAATGACGGTATTCATCTTAGGAACACTTTTAGTGCTTTAAACACATAAATAAAAAATAAGCTCATGGAAATGGAATGATACTGATAGAATGAGGGCATTTGGAGTGCATGAGTGTATCATTTATAAATGTTGGTATTTCTGTACAAATTAATTTTTTTTTCAGATCTTAAAATGCTTCCCTCTAACATCAATGTCTGGCATATTCTAAATGGAAATCTCAGTTTCTTTTTATTCCCTGTTATTTTCGGATAAATCAGTCAACTAAATACGACTCTGTTTCAATATTTACAAGTAAAGATAAAAAGTTTTCATCTTGAAAAGCTTTTAGACTGGCCAGACAATGTACAGGTATTCACTAAATGACCAACCTCTCAAATACAGAGGAAGGAAACAATATTTCACAAAAATTCCATTTGCTGATGTAGAAATATCAGAAACTCAATAAGTGTTTCTGCTTCTTTTGTAATACCATGGCCCTATATTATATGCTAGTTCACATCACCGTTACTGTCACATATACTATATGCACACAATAATTGGGAAACTTACACATCACATCTAAAGGAGCTTTCATGTCATCACTATCTATATCCATAGGCATTAAAATGGAGTTTGTATCCCCTTAACAGCTATAATAACAACTTTGATATTTCCGGGAACTCTTGCTACAAGGTTTAGGATTGTACATAGTGGGCTGTTTCCCATATCTCCAAAAGTGCATTTGTAAGATGAGAAACTGATGTTGAGTGGTAGGACGTGGCTTGTAATCTCTGTTCTAGATCAACCCAAAAATGTTTGATAGGGTTGAGGGTATGGTTTGTGTTCAACCGGTCAAGTTCTTTAATACTAAATCACTCAATCATGCCTTTTTGAACCTTGCTTTGTGCGCTGGGCACAGTCACGCTGAAACAGAAACTCACCTTGCCAAAACTGTTCCCAAAAAGTTGAAGACATGCAATAGTCCAAAATGTTTTGGCATCTTGCAGCATTAAGATTTCCCTTTACTGGAACTACGGGCACTAGGACTACCCTTGAAAAACAATCCCATAGAATTATCCCTCTATCAAAATTTACAGCTGGCACAAAGCAGTCAATAGACCAATTAAACGCGAAAAACTACACAGTGTGCAGAATAATTAGGCAATTTGTATTTGTGATAATCAATTTTATTACTGATCAACTACAGTTTTGTCAGTCAATTAAAAGGTCGATAAACCTGAATATTTAAGAAATTAAAAGTAAGATTTTGTCCTTCTTAGGAGATTCTCTATATTTGCAGAATTTCAGGGCATCTATTAGTGTGCAGAGGTATTATGCAACTGAATGAAAAATGTGAACAATGTAAATTTTCCCATCTCAATTGTCTATTTTCATCTGTTAAAGTGAGAGTAATATCCAAACAACTCAAAATGTCCAAAATACATTTCTGACATGTAAAACAAATTTGAGCGACTAATATAGCCACCATTCTTTTCAATAATAGTCATAAGTTGTCTATTCATGACAATCTGTCAGTGTTTTAATCTGTTGATGCTCAATTTTTTTGCAGCACTAATCACAGACTCCCAGACACTGTATAGAGAAGTGTACTGTTTTCCTTCACTTTAAATCTTGCATTGAAGAAGGACCTACAACCGTTAAGAAGACACCCTCAACCTTGCTGGCATCTGAGTTAAAGTGGAGGTCTGTGCCCATTACTGATCCAGCCACAGTCCCATCCATGTGGTCTGTCAAGAGTCGCTCTCTGTTATGTTTTGGTAGCTGAGGAGGGCAGGAGCAAAAAAACGCAAAGGCAGCCAAACACCAGAGAGGTTGGAAACTAATAGGTTGCAGACCCCTAAACTAACCGCACAACTAAAAGCAGCCGTGGGATGTTCCTACGGTGTCCTAGATGCCTCATCACAGCCGGAGAGATTAGCTATTCCTGAAGATGGAAAAAGGAAAGCTAGCTGCCCCGGAGTAGAGCGCCAAAAGAATAGGAAGCCCCCAAACATATAATGGCGGTTAGACAAGATGATAACACGAACACAGACAGAAAATAGAATGAGCAAACGCTGGGGCCCAAAACTGTCTAGAAAAGACAGCACAGGAGAGAATACTGTCTGCAACCCAGAAAAACCCTAGGAAAAACTCCAACACTTCTGAATCCAAAAATACTGAGACCACACGGTCTCGACCACCTATATCAGATCTCTGGTGTGAACACGCAGCTACCCAGCAGTAAAAAATCACAAGAACTGAGCAAAATAACAAATACAAAAAAAGAACAGAGACCAGCACAAGCCCCCAAAAGGGACCCGGCTGAACTCAAAAGCAAAGCAGCAAATAACAAGGAAAATCAAACCACAGAAAAAAAACAGAAAGTAACTTATATGAATGATAGCAGGAGACAGCAGAAAGCAAGCTGAATTCCAACCAAGACCAGGAAGTAACAATTGATCACCGGCGAGGATCATGGGAGGTCTGCTCACTTATATCAGGCCAGTCTGTCCCACCTGATAACCATTCATCCATTGCAGATGGTGGACTTTTGCTGTTCAACATAGGCTCAATACCCTCAGCAACCACCAGATGGAGCCTTAGCTCCGAAGCCATCTCCAGCACGTTCACAACAGCTCTCATCTCATCAGTCCGTAAGACCTTTTAAAAATCTGTTTTCAGATATTTCTTGGCCCAGTCTTGATGTCTGAACTTATATCATGTTCAGTCATGGTCAGGTCAGTTTTGGAATATGATAGCACTTGAAGATAATAGCCTCCAGGTTGCTTCACATTTCATTCTACTTTAATCTTTGCTATTAATGTGAGTCTTTTTTTCTCAACATATTTTTTGCAACTTTTGTTTTGTTCACTGTTTGGAACAAAACTTTTGATGGTTGTGTAATCATGCTTTCATATTTTAGGAATTTCAATAAAGCTGCTTCCCTGTGTAAGACTTTTAACAATTTTTGACTTTTCAGAGTCAGTAAATCTATTGTTTGGCCCATTTTGCCACCTTGATAAAGGGTTTTGCTATCCTTAGGCCTCACCCTCCCTCATTACACAAATACACATCACCTGATCTGCTTCATCCAATAAGTATTCAAGTTTATACCGCTTTGAGTTGGAAAATATGCATAAAAATAATGATATGGTTAACGTACGCATTAGTCTAATGTGCACAGTTTAGAGTACCATTGACGTACTTCATATGCAGCTTAAGCTGTATATTTCCTGTAATTTTATGTAGTTGTGACTGTTCTGGAGGTACTAAATACATGCAATATATTTCTGATGTAATACTATATGCTTTACTCAGGGCTGTGGAGTCGGTAAGCAAAACCTACGACTCCTCAATTTCCAAGACACTGACTCCGACTCCACGACTTCAACCCCGACTCCCTCATATAGGGCTCATGTTTAAGTTTAAGTGATAAATATACTGTAGTAGAATCGGAACATGAGCCTTTTAATCATTATCATGATACAATAATCAAGCAATTTAGATAGAACATAAAATATATTTTTTGGAATACAACTTTAGAACAAAAAAACTTTTGTATATTTACAATTTATTATACACTATGCAGTAAGTGGAAAAAAACAGTTTTCAACAAATCGTACTGAATAACTTTTGTGCAGTCTATGAATTTGCTCTGTGAAATAGTATGTTAGGGTTCGAGTTCCTGCTGCTGCACAAGGGGAGTCTCGAACCAGTCCCGCTGCAGTCCTCCATCCATCTCCGGCCACAGTGGAGCCTGCTCAGCAAAGACGTCGGTCCCAGCATCTCGCCCGGTCTAATACCATGCAGAGACTTGCTGCTGCCTCTCCAGGTTCTGCTATTGTAGCCAGTACTGGTCAGCAGCGAGCAGACGTCTTTAGGACTAAGTCCTGCGTTTCCCCTTCTGAGCATGCCCAGGGTAAGATCTCTCATTGGAGATCAAGGGTCACATGCTCAGGTACTGCAGCAGCTCCTATTGGTCCGCCAGGAAGGTCCTGAAACTATATGTGTTCTGGAACAGTTTCTCATTGGTCCTTTTCTGGCAGGTCCTGTAGTTGCTACTATAAAAGGGTTGCATAGCCTGGCGGCCATGCGCTAGTATCAATTACATTATGTGCTTTGCGCCAGTGTGATCATGCACTCATGTGGTTAGGGCTCGGCTGAAATAAGGCCCTAGAATACTGGCACCTCTGGTGAGGAGATTCGTATGCACGTGTTCAGGGCTTGGCTGAAATAAGACCCTAGAATACCGGCTTCACCAGTGAGGAGTTGTTTGTTTGTGTTGCTGAATGCATGATCACGGACTGCTATCCGCACAGCAGTTAACTGTGTACTTGGACACAATAGGGTTTCTCAGCGGCTCTGTGACGCAACAGGGTTCGCTTTAAAACGCTAGCTCACTGAAGCTAAGTGAGTTCGCCTTTATCGCCATATAGCGCTGTGGCATTCCCGCTAGCCGCTCTGTGGATTAACAGAGTTTGCACTAACTGCCACAGCGCGCTACGGCGTTTATTTTAGTGACTCTGCAGGATAACAGAGTTCGCTACTTACGCCATCTTACTAGCAGCAGGCTCTGCCTGCACGGTGGACCCCGGGCTGCGAACGCACCTCTCTACATTATTTATTAGGTGCGTTCTGCAGATCCTAACATAGTATCACCTCCATCAGATCCTCCTTCATAGATGACCTCAAATCTGACCTAATTATTTTAAGGCTAGAAAACAACCTCTCTTCACAATCTTTGGTTGGTGGCAAAGCAGTAACCACATGGGCAACATCTCTAACAATTTCAGGGTATAAAGGAATTGCTTCGTACACAGTCAGTTTTGATGAACGATTGAGCTTTGCCTGCTCCATGTTGTTCAAATACTTTTCTAAATCAAACTCCTCATCTTATGAGGATGAAGAAACGACAGCAGCAGCACTGGCAGGACCCGAGTCCTCTTGCTCTTGGCCGTCCTGTAGCCCACTCATCCTAACTGCTACCTCAATCAGAGCTTCTTTTCCTTTAGTAAGCTGTTGATCATCCAGCAATATATGATGATTCGGGTCCACATAAACAGCTGCCAGAAGAATTTTATTTTCCATTATCAGTGTCTCTCTCTGTTTCATTGAAGCTGCAATGCCAATTGCGATTAAACCTCATTGGGACAGGCAAAACAACAAGTTCTTCCACTCCTTTATAAAAATGTCAGGAGTTAAATCCTCAGCTTGCAACTTTTTAGTCACTGTAAATGGGTGATGAAGCAATTCCTCCAATTCAGCCACCTGTGTTTATTGACCTTCATGTAGTGTTACCTGAGGGTTGGCCATATCTACAAGTAAGGGTTTCAGCTCAAGCAATCACTCAATCATTAAATACTGTAGGTGCAGCCCCACCCAGTGTCTTGAACCACAATTGCCCCTTTTCCAGCAAGTCTCTTCAAGATGGAATCAATTTTAGGGGTTCTGGCAGCAATAGTCAATTTCCTCACTTTGTTAATCAGAGTTCCAGCATGACCCTCTTGCAGGCTATCTCTTATTGCCAGATGCAGAGTGTGCACAACACAGCGCATATGATGAATACGAAAGAGGTGTGAAGCAACTTAAACAAGATCATCTAATTGTAAAGAATCATTTTGCTGTTCTTCTGGAGTGATATCTGTTTGTTCCTCCGTTATGGGAACAGGACTGTGGCCTTCCATCTCCAACATACTGAATGTAAAATGTTCCTCTAGCTGCTGTTCACCTTCATTATTCTCATTCCTCAGTTTAATTGTACTTATAATGTTTGAAGCATTATCAGTTACAATAGCAAGAACCTGTTAGTTTTATAGTTCCAAATCTTGCAGAACTTTGGTCTGGAGAAACTGGCTGCTGTGATGATCTTTAGTATCTTTTACTGCCAGGTTCTTAGTAACAATTTTTTTGTTGTCACAAACATATCAAACATTGATAGCAAAATAGTTCACTCTGTGACATGTGCAGGCATCCATTTTAAGAAACACAAAGCGTCTCTTGAGAGTCTTTTTAAGATCTTCCTTTTGGTTAAGGACTTCTTCAATCACTAATTTTCTAATACTTTACAGAGAAACACCAAGTTTGCGGGCCATTTCTACATTAAGAGCTGTAAAAGCTAGTTGTGCAAATAATGATAATGGTACACTGTCCTTCACAACAAGCTCAATGAGCTGTCTTTTAAACATATCTGCTGTCAATGTTACAGTAACTTTGTCACATACAAAATATCTTGTAACTGATGTTTGACATGCTCTTTCCTCCTCCTTTGCCTGCTGGGTAGTGCTGGGCTCTGGTTTCTTGGTGCTGCTGTGATCTTTTTCAATCACAGATTTGTAAACTTTCGGGTGGCAGTGTTGTAAATGTCTTTTTAGATTGGATGCTCTTGAAGGAGCATTTTTGTCACTGCCTGTGCATGCACTGATTTTGGCATCACAGCATTAGTTTTCATCTGGGTCACTTATACACTGACACACAAAATGTTTTTTTATCTTGAGTCACTATGAAATGCTCAAATACAGCTGACTTCATAAGATGCTTCTTAGACATTTTGTAATTATGTAAATTCGCTCTCAAAAAAATTTTGTCCTGTAAAAAAATAAGGTTTATTGTAATTCTTGTAAGAATAGGGAATCATATACTGTATAATTTAGGATAAAAATAAAACAATCTTTGCACAAATAAATAGGACAGATAATAGGTATAAAGTTTGTAAAATATGTTGTTAGATAGCTTTGCTCTGAACTTTCAATGTCAGGCTTGTCCAAGGGTTCAGCTCACTAAATGCTTCACATCATATTTCTTCACAGTCTATGAAGAGGGAAGGAGGGAGGGAGCATGTTTGTGCTGAATAATATTTCAGAACACACACATACAAAAATATATTTGTCCTCATCGATCCTGTTACTGTATTTACGAGTTTGAGATGTTAGAAAACAGTTTTTCTATGTATAGTGTATATAAGTCATCAGAGCAGCTAATTTCTCCAAACATGAGCTAAGAGGTAAAACAATCTAGAACATCAAGCATACAGAGACAACATATACTGGACTATTCATTTATGCACAGTTTATTGAAAGTTTAGATATGTTTTAAGAAGTACTTACCTTAATCCTGCTTTCCTGTTCACTCCAGAGGTTCTGAGATGAATGCAGGCATTCCCTGTGTGTTTGTTATTTTTTCCCCTTATCTGTAGAGGAGGATCTTCACTACTTATCATGAACATAAACTGCAGATTCATCTCAGCTAAAAGTCTAGACCTTAGATCAGGAATAGGACAGACATTTATAGGACATTACATAACTTTTCCAAATTCTTATGAAAAAAATATTCCCCACAAACTGCATTGAACTACTGTACCCAATTTATTATATATTTTAGGAGTCGGAGTTGGTCCATTTTATACCGAGTCCGACTCCACCAAAATGGGCTCCGACTCCACGACTCCGACTCCTCAGTCCTAGTTTTACTGCTTTGAGACATCTATTCTCCTTTTTATCAGTAAATTATTGTTTGTTACTATTTTAACATGGATGTCACAAATGGAGTATACATTGTACTGGGAGGATGGTTGATCACAACTGTGGTACCACAATGTATTTACAGGTACTTACAAAAGTCTAGTAAGTAAATGTCTTTCATACTGATTGTACCTTAAAGAGGAATGACCAGTCTTTTAACTTATTTTATTCTAGCTGCTCCCCTGAGTAATCTACTAATCTTTCTTTTTAATCCGCCTCATGGTTTAAGACATAAAGGCCTTCTTATAAGGTGCT
>VIAB01027481.1:17764-35206 GCA_009801035.1 Oophaga pumilio
AGCGGGACTGGTACGAGACTCCCCTTGTGCAGCAGCGGGAACTCTAACCCTAACAACCCACTCCATATTTTTTATTAATGTTTTTCATTTAATAACAAGTACAGTGAAATATACACTCAATGTAACCTTAGTTCACAGCCTTCAGGTGTTCCAGCAGCTGGAAACTTCAGTAACCTTAAAATGTCCCTCAAAGTGTCATATAGGGTCTCTTGGCCTTGCAGCTGTGGGAGTCCTGGTGACTGTGAACTCTGGTAAGCTGAAAGATTACCCAAGTTGAAGCTACATGATCTCACAGTAGCTCCAGTGCCAGACTTTTGAATTCAGAGTGCTGCGTGCCTGACTCGTGGGCGCTCATCAACATCAAGAGAAACAGCTGCTATGAACTCAGATGACCTTACTGTTCTTGTTGACAATTAAAAACGTAATTGAAAAAAACACATGGGGGTCCCACGTAATTTTCATAATAGCAAAAGGAAAGCTGAAGCTAGGGACTGATGGTAATATTCTGAGAAAGAAACAATATTCTTATTGGTTCCTAGGCTATTAATATAAGCTTACAGATGTATACTTAGCTTTGACTGGTTGTTAAAATGGGGAACACCCCAAAAAAATGACGTAGGGTCCTCATATATTTACTAATGAGCAAAGGCTAGGCAGAGAGCTGCTGGCTGACATTAAAAGCCTATTAAGGGGCAATGGATATTGACACTATTCTAGACTAAAAACATCAGCTCTCAACCACTCCAGAAATGGCAAATCCATAAGATGCACCAAATCTGACACTTAGCCGCTCTCTTCCTACTTGCCCTGGTGTGGTGGAAAGTGGTGTGAAGTTTGGGCAGTTGATGTGACCTTTGTATCGTTAGGAACCATCAAGCTCAGAGGTTAATAATAGATAGGCATCTATAAGATGCCGCCATTACTAGCCCGATAGTCATATTGTATAAAAAACAAACACTCAGAATAAAGTCCTTTAATTGAAAGAATGACACTCAATTAAACCATACTCATGTCAATGCACAGTCCACAGAAGCCAATGTATCCTGTAACAGAATTAAAATAATGAACAATAAACAACAATGTTGCAAAATCGGCAGCGGCGTCTTCAGGCATAACCTGCCAACACAAGATCTAGTTTTTGGCGGCAACAGGCGGTCACTGGTTTTGCCCGTTGAGCCCATAGTCCATTAATCTGTAAGGCCGAGGTGGGAAGTGCCATAGAAGTCTCTGTCTGGTACGTGCGCCGTTGCACGCCTTTCAATGAGGGGGATCACACCTCACGATCCTGCACCCTGGCACTCGCTTCTCAATGCGAGCACTGCACACTGTTTAGCTGAGCGTCCGAAGCACTGCTCGCTCACTGACTCTCGGGGGCCCTCACCTAAGCTCTGACTGGGCACAGCTCTACACTTTCTTTCTCAATGCAGAGCGCGGTACACCCCTGCTTCCTTTCTACTGACTTTTACCACTCTTCCTGCTCTCTATTGAGTCCCGCCAAGCCCCCTCTTACTAGGTCATGGGTCAAATCCAGTTCCCCATTCTTTCCCACTGGAAACACTGGACGCAGCCTCGAGAGTATGGCCCCGGCATTGCAAAGGAGCCCTGTCTTTCTCTTTAAATGTGTCTGGCATCCAAGCATGCAACAGGCATATAAGAAAACTTTAAATGCATCAGTCAAAAGCAACTGCTTTATATAGGTAGTTAGAAAGAGGGTAGGTGCTCTTTCTATCTCCCACTGACCCTTGTGACTTAATCTTTGGTGCCAATGATTTAATTTATGGTGGTCAACGCCATTTTTTTTACAAGATTAAGAGCATATGATGCCCTATATAATAATCATAATGCTACAGAGGACCATAAAAGCTGAAAAAACAAGAAAAAAAAAGGAAAGGTACCTCCAAAACCAAAAATATATACAAAAAAATCATGCATTTTTATTTAGATACCAATATAAATTAAAAAACATATTAGATAATATAAAAACAAAGGAGATGATAACACATGCTATGCAGAATACGAAAGACACTGCAAAGATGATCATTTGTAAGGCATATGATATTAGAGAAATAGTTAAAACACCTTATGCAAAAACATTTAGTGTAGCAGTAACCTATTAACAAATGACAAATATCCTGGTAAAAACTTCAGAAAGCAGCATAATATATAAAGTGCAGAGCAGTATTGTAAAAGTGTCAAATGTTTGAGATGCGGAGATAATGCAGAGTGATTTTGGAGGGTATCCTGAACGTGTATTGCGGATCAGAAGGGATGGATGTCAGGAATCAAGCTATAAAAGCATTAGTCCGAACCCTATGCCCACAAGCAGGCCAGGGAGTACCTATATAAATAACATATATTAGGGGATGTTACCCAAAAGTATATTTACCCAGAGTTAACTTTGCAACAGTGGACCCCTTGGGTTATATTTGGCTTATGACTTTTGTTATGGCTTATATTTTTTATTGTACTGCTCACAATATACACTGTTCAAAAAAAACAAAGGGAACACTCAAAAAACACATCCTAGATCTAAATGGATGAAATATTCTCATTGAATACTTTGTTCTGTACAAAGTTGAATGTGCTGTCAACATAATCACGCAAAAATCATCAATGGAAATCAAATTCTTGAACCAATAGAGGCCTGGATTTGGAGGGACCCCCAAAATAAAAGTGAAAACAAGTCAAAATGAAAATCAAAACAAGACAAAATTAAAGTTGAAACAAGTCAAAATGATGCTCAGCATTGTGTGTTGCCTCCACATGCCTGTATGACCTACCTACAGTGCCTGGGCATGCTCCTCATGAGGTGGCGGATGTTCTCCTGAGGGATCTCTACCCAGACCTGGACTAAACATCTGTCAACATCTGTACAGTCTGTGGTGCAACGGACTTTGGTGGATGGAGCGAGACATGGTGTCCCAGATGTGCTCAATCGGATTCAGGTCTGAGAAACGGGCAAGCCAGTCCATAGCTTCAATGCCTTCATCTTGCAGGAAATGCTGACACACTACAGCCACATGAAGCCTGGCATTGTCCTGCATTAGGAGGAACCCAGTGCCAACCGCACCAGCATATTGTCTCACAAGGGGTCTGAGGATCTCATCTTGGTACCTAATGGCAGTCAGGCTACCTCTGGCGAGCACATGGAGGGCTGTGTTGCCCTCCAAAGAAATGCCACCCCACACCATTACTAACCCACTGCCAAACAAGTCATGCTGAAGGATGTTGCAGGCAGCAGGTTCACACCCAGTACATGTGACAGACGTGACAGAGTCTGGAGATGCCGTGGAGAGCGATCTGCTGCCTGCAACATCCTTCAGCATGACCAGTTTGGCAGTGGGACAGTAATGGTGTGAGGTGACATTTCTTTGGAGAGCCACACAGCCCTCCATGTGCTCGCCAGAGGTAGCCTGACTGCCATTAGGTACCGAGATGAGATCCTCAGATCCCTAGTGAGACCATATGCTGGTGCAGTTGGCACTGGGTTTCTCCTAATACAGGACAATGCCAAACCTCATGTGGCTGGAGTGTGTCAGCAGTTCCTGCAAGATGAAGGCATTGAAACTATGGACTGGCCTGCCCGTTTCCCAGACCTGAATCCGATTAAGCACATCTGGGACAGCATGTTTCGCTCCATCCACCAACGTCACGTTGCACCACAGACTGTCTAGGAGTTGATGGATGCTTTAGTCCAGGTCTGGGTAGAGATCGCTCAGGAGAACATCCGCAACCTCATGAGGAGCATGCATAGGCGTTGTAGGGAGGTCATACAGGCACGTGGAGGCCACACACAATACCGAGCATCATTATGACTTTTTTCCACTTTAATTTTGTCTTGTGTTGATTTTCATTTAGACTTGTTTCCACTTTCATTTTGGGAGTCTCTCCAAATCCAGGCCTCCATTGGTTCAAGAATTTGATTTCCATTGATGATTTTTGTGTTTTTATGTTGACAGCACATTGTTGACAGTACAGAACAAAGTATTCAATGAGAATATTTAATTCATTTCGATCTTTGATGTGATATTTGAGTGTTCCCTTTATTTTTTTGAGCAGTGTATATTGGAATATGGTTATATTTAAAACTACAAATCTTTTGTATTGGGCATGTTTTCATTTTAATGTGCCTATTTTGCTATTTTTTAAATACACAAGATGAATCATAAAAAAATGAATGTGCAAATATTGTAATATTTTCAATTTATTAATTTATGTGGTACATTTAGAAATGAACAAAGCATATGAATCGCCCGCCAAGCAGTGTGGATACTCGGGACCAGGCCGCTTCTGAAAGGAGCAGTGTCACAGCAGCAGTGACCCTGTCCATGGCCCTTGGCGTCCAATAAAAGGGGAGATGATGAAAAGGGAAATAAAGAGTTTGTAGTAAAATGTTTGTGACGCAACACGTGGTATTCAGTCAGGGGACCGACGCAGCAATATAGACCCTCTGGGATGATGATAGGGCAGCAAAGGGAGTAAAGCTTTCCACAGGTAGAGCTGTGTCCCGGAGCAGTTAGGATATTAAAGGTGAAGTTAGTGGTGAGTGTGGTGCAGGGCAGGTGAAGCAGGAAAGATTCAGAAGACACAGCAGAGTGCAGTTTCCTTTACCATTTACTGAGCAGTGCAGGTACAGTCCGGAGATTAGGTTACAGATGTTTCTAGAGCCGGTCAGCCTGGAAGAAATTTAGGAATTTCCATAGTCATGTGGGTTGTGAAGCTTCCTTTCTGGTACTAGTCTCTGAGGTACTTGATGCTGTAAACTCTATTCAAGTTCCTCTTTCTATCTGAGGCTTAGGTAGAACTCCACTCGCATAACAGGCAGCTGGGGCTTGCCTCAGGAGTCGTTCCTGTCTGGCGTCTCCGGCTCACACATGCTACTGTGTCATTGAGTATCAGTTGGGGACAGAGGATCTATGGTCTTCAGCTCTCCAGATTCTGCTGCCGGGGCTTTAGCACCCACACAGCCTCGGGCTCCGGTGCCCGGTTACGGGCGCTCAAGCCTGGGGTGAGCTCAGCTACAGCTCTGCTCCCAGGACCTCTCCATACATCCTCGCTCAACCTTGTTCAGCCTCTAACTCCTCACTAACTTACTGCTTCTGACCAGAGAGAGCAGCCCCCCTGAAGTCGGGTTTAGAGCTCCCACTGCTAGCCTGGAGCAGGAACTGTGTTGTATGCTGGAACTTCCTGATAAGGGGATTCCTTATTTGCTTCCAGGCATGACATCACTCCCCCCTGGAGGGAGGCAAGGCCATTGTGGCAACCGGACTCCTGGAGTGCCACTCATATGCTATAACATCATTAATGGCAAAGTTGTGATTTTAACTATTCCTATGAATAAAGAGGCCAGTGGGCTTTTTTGTAACTATCCTGCACAATTTCCTTTAGTCCTTTGAGCAGGGAAATATCAGAGGGTTGAATTTAGCTCGAATAGGACACTGTACTGTAAATTTTTGAGCAGTTGAAAACCATGAAAAATGTTTAATCAGCATCCTCATTCAGAGGATCACGGGAATACAGCCATAAATATTACCACAATCAGAAAGTGATGGCATAACTCAGTGATATGCCTTTTTTATGATGGGGAAACACTTCTAATGCAATTTTCCTATTAGTGATTAGAAGACAGAAATTCTTCCCACCTGTTTTATTTCTGTTATCAATTTTTACTAGAAAAATGCAAAAATGCAGAGTCATCACAGAAGTCATGATGACAGTGTTATTAAATGTGATGGAATCTTGGCAAGGCTAGAACTACAATGATTACCATTATCATGTACACATTTACACATGAAATTTCAGACTTTTGGCAGGAAAACTTAATGCTGAGCTGAGGATTTTCAGTAATTCTTATTGTGCTCAGTTCAGCCAAGGACTAAGCATGTAAATAGGATTAGGTGCTTTATCTGTTAATATTGTCTACACTGGAGCTAGAATGGTGCATGAAATTTTGGCAACGGTTTTTAGTTTTTTTTCACACAATCATGACAGTTTTTGCTTTGTTTTTCAATGGAGCTGTATTTGGAAAGTGAGTATATCAAAAAGCGTAATTCTGATGGATTTTTTGTTGTAATTTTTTGATAGTCATTGTGAGGCTAACAGGCATCCTTGTAAAAAATGGCTTTGACCACCATATATTGATGTACAATAACAAATTATATTGTGGTACCATTTTAGCCAGAAAAATAGATGTGAATACTTTTCTGCTCAATGATGACAAAAGTATTCTTGGAGTGATACCTTTATTGGCTAACCAGAAACTAATTTGTTTGCAAGCTTTCAGAGCACAGAGGCTCCTTCTTCAGGCAAGATTACAAATAGATTAATAAGAAAAAAAACACAACATTTAAGGGATACTACAGTAGGACATTTCTTCATGAGGTGTGATGCCTCCTAAAGATAAACCAAGGTATTCAAATTAGTCATTTTCTTACAAATGGAGAAGCAGTATGAATGATGGTCTTAGTTATCTGAAATGGACACGCTGGTGGGAAAACATTTTTCTGGAACTGGACATTGTATGACAGACTTAAAAGTCTTAACACTAAGGCTATGTGCACATGTTCGGAATTGCCGCGGAAATTTCCGTGGCAATCCAGCAACTCCCTGCCTTGGGAAATACGCATTTTAATTGGTATGTGTATTCCCGCTAAAAACTAGCGTTTTGCAAGCGTAATTAGCTTGCAGAATCCTAGCGTTTTCAAAGCGATCTGTAGCATCGCTTGGAAAACTGATTGACAGGTTGGTTACACTAGTCAAACATAGTGTTTGACAAGTGTGACCAACTTTTTACTGTAGATGCTGCCTGTGCAGCATCAGTAGTAAAAGATATAATGTTAAAAATAATCAAGAAAATTAAAAATCGTGATATTCTCACCTTCCGGTGGCCCCCGCAGCCTTCCTGGTCCTCGTGATGCTGCCAGCAATTTCCGTTCCCAGTGATGCCTGGCGACAATGACCCCAGAAGAAGTAGCATCACGCGAGACTGCTACGTCATCTGGGGTCATTGTCGCAAGGCATCCCTGGGAACGGGAGTTGCCGGGAGCGTTGCTTAGGAGCAGGAAAGCTGCGGGGGCCGCCGGAAGGTGAGAATATCACAATTTTTTATTATAATTATTGTTTTAACGGGAATATGGTACCCAGCGTATGGAGGAGAGTCTCCTCTCCTCCAGACCCTGGGTACCATCCACACATGAACCGCTCAATGCATGACCATGGTGGCGAAATCGCTGCGATTCCGCAAAAAGAATGAGCATGCTGCGTATTTTTCCGCGATGCGATTACGCCGCGGAAAAATATGCAGCATTAGCACAGCATTTCGGAATCCCATAGAATATAATGGGTTGCGTTGTGTAAGCGTTTTCGCCGTGAAAAAACGTGGCAAAAACGCTAACAATCCACCACGTGTTCACATAGCCTAAAAGGTCATTTTAAGGATGATAGAAAGAGAAAATTTTGGGAATTCAAACTGATAAGGATGTTCAATTCTTTGACACTAGGACTCAATTTAACACCTGGTTTATGATTCACTACATGGATACAATTCACACATCCACCAGATGGACTCCAGATAACTAAGAACATTAGTTTCAGTTTTTCAATGCATTTTTTGTGTTGTTATTAACATGCTTTTTATCATGTTCCTGATGCTGTGGGTTTTTTTTGTCACCTTTTGGGGTATCATACTTTAAATAAAGCTTCTTTGTTTTTGAAACTTCCTGGTTTTCATATACTTAGTTGTTTAAGCTTTTAGTTTTTTTAAACTGCAGATTTTCCACATCTAAAGCAAGTCTATGGGGACAATTTGCACATAAAATTGAGCTTACCTGCAAGAGATATGTTGCAGATTTGATATACACACTGCGGCTCAGTTTACACTGAGTAAAACAAAAGCACAAAGTCATCCACTTTACTGATATGGCAAAAATACTTAACTTCAATAATGCACCTAAGGACGGGGTCAAACTTGCTAGAAACTCGCACAAGTCTCGTACCTCAGCCGGCACTCGGGACCGGAGTGTGCGGCTGCATGTATTTCTATACAGCTGAACGCTCCAGTCCGAGTGCTGGCGGCAATGCCGGGTATTGAGGTGCGAGACTCGTGCGAGTTTCTCGCAAGTGTAACCCCAGCCTAAAGCTCATTGTGAAATGTAGACTTTCTGTCCCAGTAAACTAAATGAGATTATCATGCTAAGCAAATTATACAAAATCTGTATTCTGGAGAGTAAGGATTATTGTACAATTCAAGTAGAATTCAATTCCGCTAAAATAAATTTAACCATATCTACTCGTGAGTGTCTGTGTGTAAGCAGGTACTGGGATGCAGAAATGCAGGGAATGCAGAAAAAGGAGTAACAATAGTGCGGTTTAATTTATAACAATAATGATCTCCTAGCAGGGAGGTAACTGGTAATTAACAGTAGAATTATGATATAACCCAACAGTCTTATTACTAAACTTCACTTATCGTGACTTCTCTGTTCCTTAATTGCATGCAGTCTGATGACAGTTGTAATACTGGCAGCGGTCAGCACTGTAACTTCAGGTGTAACCTGCCAACACACGATTTAGCTTCTGGTGGCAACGGGCGGTCACCCTTTTGCCCTTTGAGTCCCTAATCCATTAATCTGTAAGGTCGAGGTGGGAAATGCTGTAGAAGTCTCTGTCCGATACGTGGTCCGCTGCATGCCTGTCAAGGAGGGGGAACACACCTCACGATCCTGCACGTGGCATTCGCTTCTCAATGCGAGCACCGCACACTGTTTAGCTGAACGCCTGATGCTCTGCGTGCTCACTGACTCTCGGGGGCCCTCATATAAGCTCTGATGAGGCACAGCTTCACACTTTCTCTCTCGCTGCAGAGCTCGGTACAACCCTGCTTCTTCTCTCTGCCGGCGGGAACCTACTGAATTTTCCCATGCTTCCTGCTCTCTCTCGAGTCCCGCCAAGCCCCCTCTCACCAGGACAAGGGTCCTGTCCGGTTCCCCATTCTTTTCCCCCGGCAACATTGGACGCAGCCTCGACAGTTTCGGACCCGACATTGTACAGGTACCCTGTCTTCCTCCTTACATTTGTCTAACATCCAAGCATGCAACAGGCATATAAGAAAACATTAAATGCATCAGTCAATAGCAACTGCTTTATATAGGTAGTTAGAAAGAGGGTAAGTGCTCTTTCTATCACCCACTGACCTTTGTTACTTTATCTTGGGTGCCAATGATTTAATATATGGTGGTGTAAATACTTTTCAGCCTTTCATTGTCATCCATGTGTCATCAGTGTGCACATGTATGGGACATTTTGCAGCCACGTGTTGCTGTTAAAAAACGGACATGTCAGTTTGCTTTGCCCACAGACATATGGTCTGTGGAAACAATGATATGTGCGCATACCCATACACTTCAATGGGTCTACATGTATAAGTGTCTACAGTAAGCGTGAAAACTGTCACCACACATACTGGACACACTGACCTCTGAAGGAGTTTTTAGGCACCATGCAATTGGGATATTTAAAAATATAGTTGATTATCCACACACTAAATTGATATGTGCCAGCATGCTTTTTATATAGATGAAATGTAATCTGCTTCAATTTTCTATATAGTGGAATACAGTAAAAATAAGGAAAACAATGAACACATATTATACATCTTTAACCTAAAGAAAGGCTAAAGACCCCATTTTTTATCTTTTGAGGTTTAAAAAAATTTAGTTTTTTTGAAACAAATAGATCAGAACAACAATGTTCATCTCAAAAATGCAGTGCACAAGAAATGTTCTCTTCATAAAATAGCCCAGCAACCAACACACTGGTAGTTTGTCAGACACTGTTCAGTCAGCAAGCTCAATGTCAATCCAAAAGCATAAAACATTTCCCCAAGCTTGCAGAAGAATTGAAATTTTTTTCACCCATTAATTCATGTATTAACACTTTCATGTCAATACTATAAAATGAATGCTATTCATACATCTCAGTATTGTACATGTTCAATACATCTGGCTAAGTGGCATGGTGTCTGGTCTTTGTTGAAAAAAAAACATTTGTACATAAGGTTATCTCGATTTGTCACACAATGTCACTTTTCAAGGTTTCACTTAGTACACAGAAAAAAGTCTAATCTTAGTAGTCGTGCCCCTTTTACATTTTCCTTATTTTTTTTACTTTAGTGGTGGAAAAATATTAGGATGTTTGCAAAAAAATTTTGGATTATGTCACGACTTTTTGAAAGTGACAAGAAATGATGAAAGTGTTTGTGGCGTCCCCTCACCGCCAGCTTCTTCCGGGAGTGGCAAAACGGAAGAAACTGGCGGTGAAACGAGCGTCGGGGTGAGGGGACACCATAAGCACTTTCATCATTTCTTGGTAATTATGACTTAATTTACCTGTTTTATTGTATTGATCTTTGGCACATATTATTGATTGGGATTGGGATTTCCCTTCCTGTTAAGGATTCTTTTGTGTCACCATACAGTTAGATCTTTTTGTTAGCCTCGGATCACTTCATCATTTCTGGTTACCTGCCTGCTGGGGCACCATATTGTGCGCTATATATAGCTTGTCATCACTTAGCTAACCTAAATGAATTCAAGTCTCCAGGCCCAGATGAATTACACCCCAGAATACTGAAGGAGATAGCAGAAGAAATTCTTGAACCACTGTCCATAATCTTTGAAAATTCTTGGAGAACAGGTGAAGTCCCAGAAGACTGGAGAAGAGCAAATGTTGTTCCTATCTTCAAAAAGGGGAAGAAGGTGGACCCAGGGAACTACAGGCCGGTGAGTCTGACTTCTATACCAGGAAAGATCTTTGAACAAATTATTAAAGAACATGTATGTAAGTACCTGCATAAGAATGAAGTGATTAAACAGAGTCAGCATGGGTTTGTAACTAATAAGTCATGTCAGACTAACTTAATTTCCTTCTATGACAGAATCACTGACTGGGTGGATCAGGGAAATGCTGTAGATATAGTATATCTTGACTTCAGCAAAGCATTTGACAAAGTATCTCACACAATCCTTATTGAAAAAATGACTAAGTATGGAATGGACAAGGCAACTGTTAGGTGGATTCATAACTGGCTTAGTGATCGGACTCAAAGAGTGGTCGTAAATGGCTGCACATCCAGCTGGAAGAATGTCTCAAGTGGGGTACCAAAAGGCTCTGTTTTGGGCCCTGTATTGTTCAACATCTTTATCAATGATTTAGATGAAGGAATTGAGGGTAAACTGATCAAATTTGCTGATGACACAAAGCTAGGAGGGGTAGCTAATACTAGAGAAGAGAGAGAGAAGATTCAAAAAGATATAAATAAACTGGAGCAGTGGGCAGCAACTAACAGTATGGTTTTTAACAGGGAAAAATGCAAAGTACTACATCTGGGCAATAAAAATGAAAAAAGCATATACAAAATGGGAGGAATAGGGCTAAGTAACAGCACATGTGAAAAAGACTTGGGTATACTAATTGATCACAGACTGAACATGAGTCAACAGTGTGATGCAGCAGCAAAAAAGGCAAATACAATTCTAGGATGTATCAACAGAAGCATACAGTCTAGATCACGTGAGGTCATTATTGCCCTCTACTCCTCTTTGGTCAGACCTCATCTGGAATACTGTGTCCAGTTTTGGGCACCACATTTTAAAAAAGACATCAACAAACTGGAGCAAGTTCAGAGAAGAGCCACCAGAATGGTGACCGGTCTGCAAACCATGTCCTATGAGGAACGGTTGCAGGATTTGGGAATGTTTAGCTTGCAAAAAAGAAGACTGAGAGGAGACTTAATAGCTGTCTACAAATATCTCAAGGGCTGTCACATTGTAGAAGGATCATCTTTATTCTCATTTGCACAAGGAAAGACTAGAAGCAATGGGATGAAACTGAATGGGAGGAGACACAGATTAGATATTAGAAAAAACTTTTTGACAGTTAGGGTGATCAAGGAGTGGAACAGGCTGCCACGAGAGGTGGTAAATTCTCCTTCAATGGAAGTCTTCAAACAGAGGCTGGACAGACATCTGTCTGGGATGATTTAGAGAATCCTGCTTTGAGCAGGGGGTTGGACCAGATGGCCCAGGAGGTCCCTTCCAACTCTACCATTCTATGATTCTATGATTCTATCACATATTATCAAATAGCTTGTCATCACATATTATATAATTGTGTACAAGAAAGTTTTTAGCTATGGTTTATTTATTTAGATAATGTTATTGGGATTTTTTCCATTATATGATAACTCTCTTGAGAATTGGTAATTTTTAGTTTATATATTTCCATACTGGTATATAAAACTTTCTGTAGCATTAATAAATATGCTTTACACCATGTTATATTTATAACATTTTTTATTGTTTTCTATGGTGTTTTGCCCCTGTCTGTACTATTGTGTGCTCTAGCGTCCCCTATATGGCATTTTGCTTTTTATTATTGTATGTATTTCTACTTGATTATGAAATAAATATTGTTTTTTTAATTTTGGGATCTCTTCTTTGTCCTATATAGCGGTATATGGGATTTTGTGGATGCTATTACGGTATGTGAAGTGCCCTTTGTATTTAGATTTTGGACATTTGATGATTACCCATACCTCTTGTCTGGTCTGACTCTTTGTCACCACGTCTGCTACAGTGTCACCCACCTAGGTCACTCAGCCCTGAACTAACTGAGGCGTCACCACTTCTACATCTTCCATCAGACCCCCTTCTGTTATCTCTCTGCTGGCCATTTCTCCTATGGTCCTTATTTCTCAGAAAGCAGTTTTTTCATTTGTCTCTATGTCCTCTGTTAGCTAGTCTTTAGAGAACCTCTTTGTCTCTCCATACCACGAGTTGAAGTTGGCGGCCATTTTCTTCCCATTTTCTGCAGCTCTTTATTGATTTGCTCCATCTCATGTCTTAGCTGCTCATTTTCCTTTAGGTTCGCCACGTGATACCCGAGGAGCATCCGGATATTACCAAGACTCTCAATGGACCCGACAATAAGGAATGGAACCATCCCATCTTCACCCATGACCTGGACCTCATCTTCAGCCGGAATCCTCAGTCTCTTCACATCGGATCTATTCACCATCTCCTGCATCACTTTCCCAAATCTTCCAATGACCTTCCTCACCAAATTCTTGGGTACCTGAACGATGTCTTCCACAAAGCCGAGCCGATTTTGAGCTTCTCTCACAAGCTCCAGACATCTGGCAGCTTCCTTATTCCTCAACATGCTCATCTGTTTCATGTTGAGGCATTGTAGATGCATATCCCTCAGGACAGCCATATGCTTCACTGTGACTTCCCTAGTCAACAGTATCACCATTTGGTTCGTCTCTGGTGCCCAGTGCACACTACAAGCTTCTACCGCCTTTTTAAAGGCCTCATGCACATCCTCACTGGTACATGCTTCTCGCACATCTTCGGATACCTCTATCATGCCCTTGAAGAGCAAGGTCTCATTCTCTTCATGGACAGCCAGCTCCCGCTTTACCATGGACCTTTCCATCAAGACATCTGTCACAAACTTTTGAATGTCTTGTTCTGCCCTCAGCTCAAACTCTTCCTCAGTTTCACATTCTTCAAGACCCCTTGCCAAGATGGGCATTTGCAGCTCCGCTTCCTTCCCACTCTGGCACTGCCACTGTAATTCTGCGACCCCCAACTTCTTCTCTTGCATTAGATCTCCTAATGCTTCCCGGAGTACCTCCATTTCTCTCAATATGGCATTGTTCTTGGTTTGACACATTGACAGGTGACCTTTTAGCTCAGAGACTCCCTTCTCCAGCTCATCCACTCTGTGTTCAGCCGCCTGTCTCAGGACCCTTTCTTGTTCGACATGCTCTTTCTCTGTTTGTTCAATCAGCTCTATTTCATGATCCTGTTCTCTTTTGGCTAGGACGTGTTGCGCCACCAATTCTTTAATTAGATTTTCAGGTGGGCTCTCTTGCCCACTCACACTCTGCAGCTCTTCAGCAACAGGTTCTTTGGAGCCTTTACTTTGAGGAGCACTGTCATCCATGGAGTCTGTGTCACACCCCACAGTATGGTGAACCCCCAAGTTACTCTCTATCTGGGTGTCAGCTCCACTCTGTTTAACTACCCCATCAGCATCAGCCATACTGTCATACACTATAGGGGACTTCAGGTCAGTAAGTTGGGCAGAAGCGCGCTTTCCTTCAGTCACCCCTACGTCTAACCCATCAGTTTTGGGAGGTATTCCTGCCTCAATGCATGCCACCCCAACAGTAGAGAGGACTCCCTCCTCCTGCTGTAGAGGAACTCCCCTCTTCCACAAGTCTGAGAACAGCTTCGAGTCCCGGCCTATAACCACTGGACAAGACAAATTCGGGACTATAGCGACATCCTGTACTGAAATGTCCCAACCTGTCTCAAAGATTACCCTGGCCACGGGATATTCCTTAGAGTCCCCATGGATGCAGGTGACCCTGACCTTTCTACCGGGTATTTTAAATCCCTCAGGTGCAACCCTCACTAGAGTCACCGGGCTTCCAGAGTTGACCAAATCAACCACATCTTCATTGTTTATCTGTAGGGCACACCCCTGTAACTTTGTGCAGAGTGGGTAGTTCATAAGGCAGACTGGACACACATAGTACATTTGCCCCTGGCAACAGTTCGTCTGAGTGACCCCTTTAATGTCGGGATTCTCCGCCCATTTTGGGTAACTGCCATTACCCTGGACTCCAGCCCCTTTTAGGGACACCACCCCACTCTGGGTTTCCACCACCTTCTGGGCATCTATCCCAGCTTGAGTTACCGCCCCCCTTTGGGACTCCACCCCACTCAGGGATACACCCCCACGGCCTTCTTAGGCCAGAGTTCACACAGTACAGTTATGTTTCTCGGGCTTATACTGGCCCTTTAAGAGGTTGAATGCTCTGATTTCCTCTTACGACCTCACCAGCTCCTGCTGGCACTGTCACAGCTCCTGCTGTAGCCCCAAACCGCTGGCACCTTTGGCTGCTGATCACAAGCAACTGCGACTATCACTGCAGCTCCTGCTGCTGCAGAACCTCTTGCTACAACTGTAACTGTAGCTCCTGCTACCACAAGGCCCTGCACGGCTCCGCACCGCAGACTTCATGGACCTGCTGATCCACAGCAGGCTTTGTAACCCCATCGCGTTAGAGGCAGACTCTTGTCACCTTCAGTCTTCGTAGCCCCGCTGAGCTACAGCAAGTTGATATGAGAGAAAGAAAAAATAAAATTTCATGGAATCACCGATCCCCAGCAAAACACCTGCACACGTGCTTCTTGGACTGTTGCCAGAATTCTAGCACCAATTCTAACATTCCACACTATCTGTGGACGGGGATTACTCACTTCGCAGGTCTTGGAGTTAAACACTGGCACACTCAGGGTTAAAACGAGTCCATTTGGTTTATTATTCACCAGTTTCAGCAGCCATTACACTGTCCGTTACACATTCAGCTTTAACAAATGAACACAGTCTTTCACTGACCCCGATCAGTATAACACGGACTCCTGTCCGTTACCTGCTGGTGTCGGACACACAGGTTCTCGGATCCCTGTTATCTGCAGAGGTATCCCAGAAACATCAATACACAGTCTCTTCCTCACAAATACTTCTCACTGACCCCGGTCAGTATAACTCACAGTTGTCAAGAACGTTACCTGTTGGATCGGCCACACAGGTTCCTGGATGCCTCTTATCCTCAGAGGTATCCCATAAGCATCAATTAAAACAGTCTTTGTCACAAATACTTCTCACTGACCCCGGTCAGCATAGCACGGACTCCATTCTGTTACCTGTTAGCCACGCAGGTTCCCCGATGCCTCTTGTCCACAGAGGTATCCAATAAATACTTCTCACTGACCCCAGTCAGTATCACTCACGGTTTTCAAGACCGTCCATTCCTCTGGCACAGACTCACCAGCCCTGCTTCCTCAGTCTGTGCAACGTCCAACCTGGAAACATGGTAGCTCTGTCCAAACTGACAGACTCCCACCACACTCTCTCATATGTGCAACTCCCCTTCATTAGATAGCTGTAACCACTCCCAGTTACCTATCACCTGGCTAGTCACATGATCATGACCTCGTCACAGGTCCTCAAAATTTACAACCACACACATCTTCAGGCAAAATGGGGTACAGTGAACCCCCCTCACCACGGAGTGAGGTAAGTGGGTAGCTCGACCCTCCCAACTCTCAGAGCTACCCATAGCACCGACCCAAATGTGAACAACTGCTTAGAATTTACTTACAGTTCAGAAAAAATACTCCAGGCTACATCACAGGGAGCTGCCATCCCTGTGATACATACCTCCCATTAACTATGCGGCCATTATTATCGCTACAATAGGTATATTTTTGAGTAAAATGAAAATTTATATTTTAGTCTATAAACTTCTGACATGTCTCCGAATTTCCAACCAAAAAATTTTGTATTTTTCTTCTGACAAAGAAAAATGGTCTTAATGAAAAAAAACAGTGCTTTCGGACCACAAATAATGCAAAGAAAACAAGTTCATAATCATTTAGAAACAACAATACTAGTGTTTTAACTCAGGTAGAGTTCTGAAATCAATATTTTGTGGAATAACTGTGATTTTTAAAAACAGCTTTCATGCATCTAGGCTTGCTTGCCACCAGTCTTTAACACTGCTCCTGGCGCAAAAATTTAAGCAGTTCTTTGTTTGGTGGCTTGTAACTATCCATCTTCCTCTTGCTCACATTCCAGAGGTTTTCAATGTTGTTCAGGTCTGGAGAATGGGCTGCCCATGACAGAGTTTTGATGTGGTGGTCTCTTAATTTTTGCCAGAGCTCTAAGTACAGAGCTAAAAATGCTAAAAATTGCTTACAAAATGCTTGAAAAATTCATTCTATTAATTTCTAATGTAAAACCACTTTACTGGTAAAAAGTTCTAAGCACTTATTTTACCAGTTCAGATAAGAACGAAAGGGAAGGAAAGAACGAAAGGGATGGAGCAAATGAACGACAGAAAGATACATATTATGAATGTTGAGAATAAAATAATTTTCTGAAACTGAAGCCACATCCCATGACTTTTATGAGTCATCAAGGGGAGATGTGTCGGTGTAACTTAGATGCTGATAATAAGAAAAGGAAAATTATGATCTGGTTCAATGCCAGAAGCTACATCACTGTGAAGGCTTAATCCACGTTTTTCAACCTGATTGCATCCATCCGCAAGTCTCTGACGCCATTGCACTGAAGTCAGGTTTAGTTATTTTCTTTTGTATATCCTTTCATGTTATGTACTTTTATACAGTATAGGGTATTGTTTTGTCCCTTTTGTGAAATTTTTTGTATATTTTTTGTAAACACTTCATATCATTCTGTGTGCTGTGTACACTGTCAGACCAGCGATCTGACCTTACACAATGATGTCCCACTCAGGGAAAAAGTAAAAAAGTTAAAAAAAATAAAAATAACAAGTGTAAAAAA
>VIAB01027483.1:4166-18863 GCA_009801035.1 Oophaga pumilio
CCAGGACTACAACCCACAGCAGGCCCTGACTTCCCCCAGGACTAGCAGGCCCTGACTTCCCTCTAGGACTACAACCCACAGCATGCCCTGACTCTCCCCCCCCCACCCCAGGACTACAACCCACAGCATGCCCTGACAAGGACTACAACCCACTGGGTCAAGCAGGCCATTGGGCGAGACATATTCTGGGGTCAGACAGGCTGTGTGCCATGGTCGCCGTGGGTCAGGCAGGCCGTATACAGGTCGGACAGTCCTCTGGTTCCAGAATCTTACAAGACTTTTTTTTATGGTGGTCTTAAACTGAAAACCTTTCCACTACCTCAGCACTTTGTCCTCCATCACTTCAGTGGCACTAGGATGAGGACAGCTGCTTCTCACTACGACAGTAGACCCTGAAGATGGCCGCCACTAGCCAGAAGTGATAGCCGGGCCCCGGTGTCATCCGGGATAAACCTGTCCCTGGTGACGGATGTGCGCTCTTATGGAGGATGCTGTTGGGAGCCTGCACAGGGGGCACTTTCCTGCAGACTGCACAGAGGAGATGACGTGCGCCCCTTGTGTCATCCGTGGCGTAGGATGAGCGGCTGCACATAGGACATCCACAGCTCTGGTCACTATGCTGCAGATTCTCTCCACCACGTGCCCCATGGGTGGTGAGCGGGGTCTGGGACGTCACATCTACAGATATCTGACCAGTCGCCTGCAACAGTCCTTTCTGTATCAAATTCATTTTTATGGAAATTACAATATCCTTCCTTCCCCTTGCTACGCCGGACTGCTGGCTGCTTCTTCCAACAGAGGCATCAGATGTCGGTAGCAACAGATTGGCTGCAGCGGTCACATTCTGTCTGAGCCAGAAAAAAACATCTTCTGAAATGTGATCGCTGCAGCCAGGAGCGAGGAGATGGTTTCATCCAGCTCGGAGAGAATTCATCGCTGCAGCCAATCAGCAGTTGCTGACACCTCTGCTGGAAGAAGCAATCAGGGGGCAATGTGGAGGAACAGCAGCCCCAGTACCCTCACTATTGTAGATGAGCAATCATGTACTACTACCCCTGGGGTCACAGTGGCCCAAATCATGCGGGCAGGGGCGTCTACAATATAATATTTAATGAAGAAGAATATGAAGCCCAATTACAGGGTCCTGGTGGCCATCATCACTTGTAGCCCCGTTGTCTCGTGGCTGTGAGTTCATCCCTCCAGCTCGTCAATCAACGTTTAGTCTGTGAATAAAGGTCAAACTACGGGTTCATGAAATAAAGTATCGCCGCAGCGTTAGCGGGGGATGGACCGGCTTTAGGATTTCCCCTGGTTACAGGTGCATCTCACAAAATTAGAATATCATCAAAAAGTGAATTTATTTCAGTTCTTCAATACAAAAAGTGAAACTCATTATATAGAGTCATTACACACAGAGTGATCTATTTCATGTGTTTATTTCTGGTAATGTTGATGATTATGGCTTACAGCCAATGAAAACCCAAAAGTCATTATCTCAGTAAATTAGAATACTTTATAACACCAACTTGAAAAAATGATTTTAAAAATCTGAAATGTTGGTCTACTGAAATGTATGTTCAGTAAATGCACTCAATACTTGGTTGGGGCTCCTTTTTCATCAATTACTGCATCAATGCAGCGTGGCATGGAGGTGATCAGCCTGTGTCACTGCTGAGTGGTTATGGAAGCCCAGGTTGCTTTGATAGCAGCCTTAAGCTCATCTGCATTGTGGGGTCTGGTGTCTCTCGTCTTCCTCTTCAAGTATTGAGTGCATTTACTGAACATACATTTCAGTAGACCAACATTTCAGATTTTAAAATAATTTTTTAAGCTGGTGTTATAAAGTATTCTAATTTACTGAGATAATGACTTTTGGGTTTTCATTGGCTGTAAGCCATAATCATCAACATTAACAGAAATAAACACGTGAAATAGATCACTCTGATTGTAATGACTCTATAAAATATGAGATTCACTTTTTGTATTGAACTGAAATTCACTTTTTGATGATTTTCTAATTTTGTGAGAAGCACGTGTACTTGACATCTCCATAAAGGTCTCTGCCATGTTTAATTGTCATGATCGTGGGCGGAAAATTCACACGGTCACATCCCCTCCTGATCATGAATCTTAATTAAAAAGTTGCAGGAAGGACAATGGCAGAAGATTCTGGCGATGTCACCCAGGAGCCACAAACAAGACAATAATGTCCATGGGTCATATAAAAGGTCCGTGTGGTGAGACAGAAGCACTTTAGTGGGGGCTACCTCTCTTATGAATGCACATTGCTGGGATAAGCCATCTCTGTGATTGGTGGGGCCACAGCGCAGGATCGGACACTTCAGTGCAGCTCCACCGCTGGGGGGCTGAGAGCGCAGCTCTAAATCATGCTGTGGCCCCTTTATTCTCAAGCCAGGCCCTATACCATCATAAAGTGATGGATGAGTTGCTTTAAGATCCAATACATGAAAGATTAGGGGGTCTTATATTTTATCTAGAATTCAGCTGAAAAGGACATGAAGAGGGGAGCATTGTGATCATTTCATCCCAAACTAGGGATCTGTCATGGTTGGTAAGTGTAGGACGGGGAAGATATGCTCAGAAATATGGCGGTCATATTGCTCCACCAGGAGGCTGCTATGGGAAAATAAGACACATTACAATTATCTTTTCTTGCACCCCTGACCGGGGTGAGGGGTCTGCATGGGCCCCTGTAAGATATTTATCTACATACACCCAATGTTAGACCCGGGACAACCGACGAGTATTGTAGCAGTTTCAGCAAGAGGCTTCTGCCTTTATCCCTTTTTGTGTACTGTTTTCCCTTTTGTGTTTGTCTTTTTGTACCTTTTTATATATTAAATAAAAAAAATTAATATGTTTGTTCCTTTCCGCTCTAAACGTACCTACAACCTCGAAGAGGGAAAGTCTAACTGAGCGGTGTTACCCTGTGCGTGCCAGAGGGATGTGAACGGATGTGTTAGGGGCTCTCGATGGCCTAATAAACGGGGGTGGCAGCAGCAAGATATGTGGCGTGGATGTGTGATCTGTCTGAGGTGTTGTAGGCGAGTGTGAAAAGCGGAGTCCCCCTTTATAGTCACATTTGACATGTGTGCAGCAAGTAAGTCAGCGATAGCCATTGTTGCAAAACTGTGCAGCTAAGGGATCCATAACATTGCAAAGAGTGAAATAGGCACAACTTAAGAACTCATCTACATAGTGGTTTTCTTATTTTGCCTCTCCCCCAACCAAGTAATTTTTTTAAAAAAAGGCAAACTACAACAAAAAAGGGTAAATGTCCCAAATACCAGAGGCAAAGAAAGCACTAAGGAAAACAGTTGATCAGAGTCCTAGCCATCAATAATCTAAAAATATACGTATAACCACAATACAACATTGTCACTCGGTGAGCAATAAGGCATGTTAGCTGAAAAGAGATGTTAAAGGTTTCGCCATCACCAGCTTCATCAGAGGTGAAATGACTACCTACAAAATCTGTCAGGTTTCACCACCAGCTTCATCAGGGGTGCAATGACTCCCTACAAAACCTGTGTCAAAAGGTTAAACCCAACATTTAAAGGTACCTCTTATCTACATAATAGGTGATTGTCCCTCCTAAGCTATCACCTACACAGCCATGACTCAACTTGAGCCGGCTCAGGAGGTGAGCCCGCAGGATACTGGGCAGAACCCGCTAGTGTTGCTGAATCTTGGTCTGATCGCCACAGCTTAACCACTTCAATGCCACTGTCGATCTCTTGCCAGCAACATTTAAGCGATGCCATTTCCAGTGCTCACACTCCAGCTACTATCGGCTCCCCGAGACGCCATCATGGGGAAACTCATGGTTTCCTGCAAAAGCCGGGAAGCCATAATAATTTCCATTACAGTCCTCCAGTGAAGTTCGGCTACGTAGGAGCGTCATAGGAGACAGTGATTTTGCTATATCCTGCAGTAAATGTCAAAAGCAATTACAGCTTCAAGAGACTAAAAAATAAAGTATACATTTTTTAAAAAAGTGTTTCAATTGGTTCCTTCCATTAAAAAGTAAACATATTTGATATCATTGCATCCAAAAAAATGTTCATTCTATCAAAAAAAAACTTTTTTTTCTTAGCAAAGACGAAAAATATAAAAACGCCAGAATGACCACACTTTCCAAATAAATGTAATAAAAAGCAATGGAAATGTCAAATGTAACCGTATAACATACTGTATATATCAATAGCATGAGGAGCATTAGGAAAAAAGTAGCAAATATTCCCTAAACAGCAATTTATTAGCAATGGAAAAAAATATATATATACACTGCTCAAAAAATGGCGCCAGGCTCAGGGAACACTGCTCACTGTCTCACATTAGTATCTTTACTGCTATTTGCTTCTATTTCGGTGCTAATTTAGCCCTATGGACATTTATGGCAGTTGTACTCCATAATTTTTTAGCGTCTGGTTTAACTTACCTTATTTTTGGAGGCTTGTCAGGCACTTTTTGCACTTTATAGATGTTACATATTTTTGTGAGCATTTTGCTAAATTCCTTATTGTACTTGTTCTTGAAGTGATGACAATGGAATACAAACTGCTTGCAGATATTATTAATTGCATTTAGTTGCGTACTATTTAGTAACATGCAGTGTATATATTTTATATTCATGTCTTGATTCCCCTTCATTTATCTGGCCTGGTTTTTTGGTGTGTGGTGCTCCATATTTTTATGTACATTGGATTTATTAAATAAAGTTTATATATTTTTTCAAGAAAAGTCTTTGGAAACTCCTTTTTCTTCACTCCTTTGGGATATGGTTTGAATTGGGTGTTTCAATTGTGTTATTATTCATTGAGATATTGGACTGTGATGGGTCCTCTGAATTTGGAATAAGGAATTATTTGGATATTTAACATTGTCCTGCATTGGGAGGAACCCAGGGCCAACCGCACCAGCATATGGTCTCACAAGGGGTCTGAGGATCTCATCTCGGTACCTAATAGCAGTCAGGCTACCTCTGGTGAGCACATGGAGGGCTGTGCGGCCCTCCAAAGAAATGCCACCCCACACCATTACTGACCCACTGCCAAACCAGTCATGCTGAAGGATGTTGCAGGCAGCAGATCGCTCTCCACGGCATCTCCAGACTCTGTTACACGTCTGTCACATGTGCTCAGTGTGAACCTGCTTTCATCTGTGAAGAGCACAGGGAGCCAGTGGCGAATTTGCCAATCCTGGTGTTCTGTGGCAAATGCCAAGCGTCCGGCACGGTGCTGGGCTGTGAGCTCAACCCCCATCTGTGGACGTCGGGCGCTCAGGCCATCCTCATGGAGTCGGTTTCTGTTTGCGCAGACACATGCACATTTGTGGCCTGCTGGAGGTCATTTTGCAGGCCTCTGGCAGTGCTCCTCCTGTTCCTCATTGCACAAAGGTGGAGGTAGCGGTCCTGCTGCTGGGTTGTTGCCCTCCTACGGCCCCCTCCATGTCTCCTGGTGTACTGGCCTGTCTCCTGGTAGCGCCTCCAGCCTCTGGACACTACGCTGACAGACACAGCATACCTTCCCACAGCTCGCATTGATGTGCCATCCTGGATGAGCTGCACTACCTGAGCCACTTGTGTGGGTTGTAGAGTCCGTCTCATGCTACCACGAGTGTGAAAGCACAACCAACATTCAAAAGTGACCAAAACATCAGCCAGAAAGCATTGGTACTGAGTTGTGGTCTGTGGTCCCCACCTGCAGAACCACTCCTTTACTGAGTGTGTCTTGATAATTGCCAATAATTTCCATCTGTTGTCTATTCCATTTGCACAACAGCATGTGAAATTGATTGTCAATCAGTGTTGCTTCCTAAGTGGACAGTTTCATTTCACAGAAGTTTGATTTATTTGGAGTTATATTCTGTTAAGTGTTCCCTTTCTTTTTTGAGCAGTGTATAAATAAATTATATATATATATTATGCCAAAAAGCAAATATGACAAGGTGGTCCATCAAAAACCGCTCTGTAGAGGGCATATAAGGAGGGGCTGCTAGATGAAATGTCGCCTCTTCCCAGCGCCCCCTGATGGCCCTCTCTTCTCCGCGCCGCTGCTGATCACCTCTTCCCATCGCTGCCGGCCCTCTCTAATATATAAATTTGATTTTTGCATATCTAATAAATTGCAGTTTCTAGGGGACATTTGTTATTTTTTATGTGAAATGTAACCCAAAATAGTAGCAATAAAAACATCCGCCCCAAGAGCGAAAAGAAAAACAAGCTCCATGGGGGAAAAAAAGTCTAGAAACAAAAGAGTTATTGATTTTTCTACACATTTTCTATTTTTTTTACCACTAAAATAATAACCCCCATAGGCGTTTGGTTTCGCCGTCATGTGACCTGCAGCCATGCCGCCCGCTCATATTTACCGCACAATAAACGCCGTGAATACCAATGGCGGGTTTGGGGTTTTTTTTTACCATTCCACAGCACCTTGGGGTTTTTTTTTGCTATATTTTTCTTACTGTAAATGATAAAGTGAATCCTGTCACTAAAAGCGACAAATAACGAGACTTCACACGTAAGAGCGGACCGGACGATAAAAAGATGGAGAAAACGATGGCCTGGAAGGGAAGGAGTTAAAGGGGGCTTGTTAGCGTGTGTACACAGTGCGGCTTTCACGCCTGTGTGATGTCACTGCGCCCGGCACTGATGCTGCGGAGTGCACTACATGGCTGTGTGGCAGTTTATAGCACAGACATCACATCCTCCCCGTCACACTGTACTCACCTCACAACCGCAGAGCAGACGCAGCAAGCTGAGCGGTACCGCACGTCTCCACACAGCGGCAGCGTGCGGCAGTCACCATAGCAACCGATACCACAGGGGAAGAGGCATGGCCATCAACGCGCCGTCAGCCAATGGGAAGCCTCTATCCTCGGTTGCTCCCTCTGCTTTCTCATATCGGTATCTGATTGGTGAAGCACGGAATGAGTCGGGACTAACAAGACGCCGTGTGATTGGTCTGCCCCGATGATTGACAGCCGCATAGGATGGCGATTTGTTTATTTGTCCTTATGACCCGGCGGCTTCCTGTGTGGTCGCATCACTGCAGCTGAAGGGTCAGGATTGTCTCTAGACCTTTTATAAATAAAGCTTTTATTGTGTATTGAAAACTTCTGCGTCTTTGTCATGTGCTTCGTGCACATCACAGCCCTGAATGTCCCTTATGTAAGAAAGTGTAATGAAGCGTTGCCCATGGTGATGACAACACGTAACCAGGGGGAGGAGCTATGTTAAGGCCAGCACCAGGTTTATGGTAACTGATCCCAGCACAGGAGCCGCCGTGCTATTCTGGTAGTGAGACTATCCAATGCTGCTCCCAGCTTTTCCCGCCTTCAGGTGATTGATAGGTCTTTTGCTACTTGCACACATCGGGAGAGACCTGTCAATCACTGGCGGCAGCGCGGGGAGAGGCGGTCGGCTGTGCGGGGGAGAGGAGGTCGACGGTGCGGGGGAGAGGCGGTCAGCTGTGCGGGGGAGAGGAAGTCGACGGCGCGGGGGAGAGGCGGTCGGCGGCGCGGGGAGAGGCGGTCAGCGGCGCTGGACTAATCTCGTCTCCAGCTATGATCTCCGACTAATTGTCCGCAGTTTGAGCAGCACAAATCAGCCCCACATCTCCCTTTAAATGGGAATCTGCAGTTAGGGGCCCCGATTACCATAAATTATTCTGAAGCAGTTATTTCAATGCGACTTTTTGTCTTGATTTATTCGATGACTTTTTTGGCGTCAAGTTTTGCAAAAATGGCGCATGTAGGTTGATGAGTTTTTCCAAAAGAAACAGTTATTTACGACTATTTTATTTCTAAGCTGCTCTTCGTTTTTTTCCCTCTCTCATTATTACCTTTATTGTAGCAAAAATCCTGTAAAATATCACACGTTAATTTTCAAATGCATAAAAATATCTATCAGAACGATTCCCCATTCGGATACCTGGAGTACAATCGCACAAAAATTTTGCGCCATTTTGAAAAGACGCAAACGACGAATAAAGCTAAAACATCTGGATAAATAAAACCGTGGGCGCATCATCAAAACAAACAAACAAAATCAGAGACCAAACCAAGTTATCCAAAAAAAAAAGCCACAAATTAAAACAGCGGATGAATAGCAATAACGATTAGAACCAGGTGCAAAGAAAATGATGAATCGGGGCCATAGTGCAGCACTTGGGGAGCAGTGGCCATTGGGTGGCGCTCCTCAGATTTCTCCCCACCCGGCTCAGTCTCATTGACGTGTCTTTTTCTATTAGTGTGTAGGGAGAAACCAGTCAATCATGCCAAGCCACGCGGGGAGAAGCTATAGGGCGACACCCAGCGAAAAATTATTATTTGTCGGCACTTTTTGATGCCTGTGTTTCATTCCTGCTAATAGGTTATAATATAGACATGTTATGAAATAAATCTGCAATCACAAAGGAGAAATTAGGAACTAGATATTTAATAAACACATACAGACAAATCTCCATAGTCCTGCTCCCTCTCATAAGGGCTCTGAGCTCGGGTTGTATCATTAGCTTGTAAGCCGGTTATGTAGATTATGCTTCATAAGGCATTTACACTGTCTGGGAACAGCCATACTCCGGGGCCAGATTACAGGACTTTACGCTTAGATTATGTGCCGTTTACATTGAGATTAATAATGAAGGAAACAAAGTTTATTAAAAAAAAACATAAAAGAATCACAAAAATAACATCATAACTTTATAGATACAACCTGGAGGGATAATACACTGGATTGATGCGCACATTGATTTAGTGCATAAAGATTACAAATCAAAAACTGATAAAGTGCAGTATTAGACCACATTCACACCTGGATCCAACCGTGGGATTTCCAGACCTCAGCTGACTGGCTGGTTCTTCCGACCCATGAACATAGTGTGACATTGACCTTAGCCATAGGAAGCCCAGTTAGATTTAAAAGACAGCATTTTTTTTTTAGCTAAAATTATTTTTGCATTGGATTTCATTTAAAAAATGTGGATTATTAATAATCTATGTATCAGCAGTCTGCAGAATGTACCATGTTCATTGATACATAGAGCCTGTAGAATGCAATCTGTCCAAATTCTTTTTAATGAAAATAAAATGTCTTTATTTAGCTTCTACAGCCTCAGTTTATCACAGTACACAGCAGTCTGCAGAATGTACCAATACTGCGATACACAGTGGCAGTAGAAGGGAAAATGTCCACATTTTTAATAACTCTCGGTTCTAAAATAGTGACAATATTCTATTATAGATTCTACAGCCTCAATGTATCACAGTACATAGCAAACAGCAGAATGTACTCCTGTATATACTATGAGCCACAGAGGCTGTGGGAGACGAAAAGCCCAAATTTTTAATGAAACTTTATTCTAAAATAGATTATTGTCACTATTTAGCTTCTACAGTCTCAATGCATCACAGTACATAGCAGTCTGCAGAATGTACCATTTACTGTGACTAACAGAAGCAGTAGAAGAGAAAATGTCCACATTTTTCATGAAACACGATTCTAAAATATTGATAATATTCTATTTAGATTCTACAGCCTCAATGTATCGCAAACAGCAGGATGTACAACAATGCATAGAGGCTGCAGAAGATAAAATGTCCACATTTTTAATGAAAACCTATTTCAAAACTGTCACAGAGTATTGTCACTATGCCCAAGGACTGTTTTTTTATGTACTGGCCCCCTTGCACTACAATTTTACTTTTGTGTGTGTATTTTTTTTTGGGGGGGGGGGGGGGCAGTGGTCAGTATTATCAGGATGTAAATCCCAAATCTAGTCCCTCAGCAAAAATCTACTTATACAACAAGTAAGGGAGATTGACGCATGCAGATTCAGGACTGCCCAATCACATACTACCAAAATTGCAGGATATGAAATGTTCAACTAGATCTAATATCTTCAAGGATCGCCAGGAGTACTTTCTCATTTACCATACAGGGAACAGTGGCTGATAACAGAGTAACAGCTCAAAGTAGTCTACATATAATTACAGCATAAAGGTTACTAAAATCTTCAGCCCTAGATACACATTGACATACAGATCAGTGCCTATAAACATGGAGATACTGCGGCAAAGGGCTACAAGAAAAATCTAAACGCTCAATTTTAGGCCCGTTTTTCTTCCATTTCTAGTGACTTTACGACTCTCCTGACATCTCCCATTTAGAAAAAAACTTGTATTCCCCAGGAAATAATAATTCTAATTGGTTTCAATGGGAAAACCTAAACTTTTAGATTTTTCATACATTTTCCCACCGCAAAAACATTGTGCAACCAAGCGAGAAGCCTGATCTGGGGCTTATTGCAGATGAAAGGGCTCCATTACAGAAGAGTATCCATTTGGATCTCAAATCGAATTTGCTCTGAATTTTCCCCCAAAAAATTCAGATTTGCCAAAATCCAAATTTTTTTTTCCGGAATTCGATATGTATAAATTCTAGCAAATTTCCAGCGTCCGGCCTGCAGTCGTGAGGGCCATAATGCAAGTCACTGACAACCATGACGTACGTCGCACCGCATGTGGGTCCCAGCGAATGACGGAAGCGTCAGCAGTCGGAAAGAAAGTAATAGAACATCCGATGGAAGGACAGACTTGTGAAATAAGTCACAAAATCACGGTCGGGCTTAATAAAACCATGCATAAAAGTGCCTGAAGTCCTCAAAAGATCTTGGGGCGGTGCTTAAAGGGGTTGTGTACCTTTTAGGACATTTTTTTTACCCAAGTATTTGGGGCTAAAAGTGTTGCATCTATTTCTCGGCTCCCGAATGAGTTATCTGAGCATCTCTCAGAGAGCCCGAAATGATGGCCTGTCGGAACGTTTGTAACCTTGATGTCTTGTTTTATGAGTTCTTCTCACCTGATTTATAACCATAGCAAAGTTGAAAACAAAAAGTTGGCAACTATGGCGGATACAAAAAGACCAGCATGTCCACAGCAGATAATGCCAACAGTCTTGGGCAATTTGGTGGTGTACCTTGGACATTTAGGCTTCTACGCTTTGAGTTTTTGCTCTAAATATCGGCACGTCTGTGAATGTCTAAGTGTGCCCTAAACAAGACAGAACCGTCCAAGTCTTCCAGCTCCGCCACCTGCTATCCAGTCCAGCAGTTTCCGGGTAGGCTCGCTACACCAAGGTGCCATTGACAGAATTGTATTTCCGATACGGTGGCGCCTGTCCAGCATAGCCGCCATCATAACCAGGTTTAGGTGGAGGGATGATGGCTCGTTTCCTGGCAGTCTCCTGTGGGATAAAGTTTATGGTAGCGTATTCGGTCACTCCCGGGTCTTCCCGGCTGGAGACTTTCTTCTGGGATCGGCTGTACATTGGCCGCCGCACAACCTCGATTTCCGCGTACTGCACATTGTCATCCGCCGGGATATTTCGTTTCCGAGTCTTGTCCACAACTGAGTAGACCGGCACATCCGCTACCGTGTCGTACATTGGGGCGGCCAGAGGGGCGCTCTAAGAGACAAGAACATTAGATACGGGCATTACTGCAGGCACCCGACATCACTGACAACCCCTGACATTTACATGGTTGGGTAGCTTCACTTACATTTACTCGTCTGACCTTAGATTTCTTGCTCTTTAAATCTGCACAAAAAAAATAGACATTTTTTGACTGCTCTGTTTTACCTGAATTTTAACATCAAAGATTTTGTTCAAGTTGTTAAAGAGATTTTACTATTCGTATATTTTACTCCACTGTATATAGAGGTGTTATCAGTCATTGCACAGAAGGAGGAGGTGAGCTGTGACATCACTTATTGTGAATGGTGGATCCTGTGTTACCTACTGTATATAGAGGTGTTATCAGTCATTGTACAGGAGGAGGAGATGAGCTGTGACATCACCTATTGTGAATGGTGGATCCTGAGTTATCTACTGTATATAGAGGTGTTATCAGTAATTGTACAGGAGGAGGAGGAGGTTAGCTGTGACATCACCTATTGTGAATGGTGGATCCTGAGTTATCTACTGTATATAGAGGTGTTATCAGTCATTGTACAGGAGGAGGAGGTGAGCTGTGACATCACCTATTGTGAATGGTGGCTCCTGTGTTATTTACTGTATATAGAGGTGTTATCAGTCATTGTACAGAAGGAGGAGGAGGTGAGCTGTGACATCACCTATTGAGAATTATGGATCCTGTGTTATCTACTGTATATAGAGGTGCTATCAGCCATTATACAGGAGGAGGAGGTGAGCTGTGACATCACCTATTGTGAATGGTGGATCCTGTGTCATCTACTGTATATAAAAGTGTTATTAGTCATTGTACAGGAGGAGGAGGTGAGCTGTGACATCACCTATTGAGAATTATGGATCCTGTGTTATCTACTGTATATATAGAGGTGCTATCAGCCTTTATACAGGAGGAGGAGGTGAGCTGTGACATCACCTATTGTGAATGGTGGATCCTGTGTTATCTACTGTATATAGAGGTGTTATCAGTCATTGTACAGGAGGAGGAGGTGAGCTGTGACATCACCTATTGTGAATAGTGGATACTGAATCTACTGTATATAGAGGGGCCACTAATCTTGATAGTGATGATAATGAGAATGCTGAAAAGTTTAATATCACTCCTAGTGACCAGTATGAAAATTTTAAGACTTTACTTTGTTATGACATAAAAACTTGACTTGACAGTAAGATCATTCTCTGATAACACATCACCTTTATTTTATTTGCAAGGACACTGACCCTACAGTATGAGTATCGGTAACATTGAGGTTATTATCCCGGTTAGTTATGGATGGTGACAGTCTCTGTACAGTGCACTGGAATATGTTGGTGCTATATTGGTAACAGGAAATAAAATATGCTCTCTATTCACTTCCAAAGCTTGCCAAGCACATCAGATATCAGAGATATAATTACAAATTATTTACCAAATGTAAAAACTCTGACAGTAGAGAGTATTTTAACCATGAGGCAGATTTGTCAATGGTTTTGTGTCCCTTTCAGCTCATCTTCCACATATGGCCATAGCGCTATGTCTGTACAGGAGCTTTTCCCTTCCAATAAAAATGACACCTTTTTTTAAAGATCCAATGTGCCAATCATGAGAAATGTGGCTTAGAAACCTTATGTAAAACAGGCTGGGAGTGCACTGGGGGCGTGTCAATGAATTTCTTCCAACTGCAGTGACACGCCCCCAGCGCACTTCCTTCCCAATTTGCATATGGTTTCTATTCTAGATTTCTCATGACTGGCACATGGGATCTTAACTAAAATGGTGCCAATTTTTTGGGGGAGACAAGCTGCTACACGGCTGGATGGAAAACGTTCCCTCTAATGAATCACATCGGCACCTCTCTGTGCACAATATGTAGAAAGACCAGAACAATGCTGCTAGGAGAAACTCATGGCCACCAGCCAAAAAGGAAGCCGAGCTCTGATTGGCTGCCGTAGAGAACAAGGTTGTATGTGTACATGGAGGCCAGGTATATGGGCGCACCTATAAGATGCGTTATTCACCTTACCTTTCTTCTTGTTCTCCTTTTTAAACAGTTTTCTGTAAAGAAATTAAAAAAAAAATTAGCAAAATATTGAGGCAATGCCTCTGATGCGCGATTCATTTTCCTTCCTTTGCCATTTAATACCTTGTAAATAGCATCGACATATTGCGGAGTACAGTATGGATCCGCATAAATCTCATCTCAAGCATCATATTCCCCATTTTGCCCTCCCTCTTGCGGGTATTTGGAGGGGTTTGGTTAAAAGGTCTGCAGCAGTGATGTCCGGTCTACAATATGTGACCACTGCGGACAATCACTGCTCATACGAGCCTAGTGAGTGAATGCAGCGGTCACATGTTGCAGACAGGACATCACTGCTTGAGATGAGATCACAAAAACTGTCAGGGAGCATCGGAGGCGGAGATGGAGCAGTAATATCTATTTTGTCATTTTAAACCATTACCTACCCATGGCTCAGTTTTGGTTTATTTGGACAAACCGTTTAATACAACATGAAATTACACTGCAATCAGAGGCAAAACGAGCAAAACTGATCATCACTATTACCGTCACGCTCCAGGTATACATATATATCCGTCACAGTGCAGATATATGGAGCTGGCGTTGAAACAGAGACCGCAACATACAGGGCAGATGCCTGTTGAATACCTGGCATTTCCCTCTAAAAGTAGTGCAGCAAGCTCCAGGCGCGGCTGCTAAACTGCTTAAATGCTTGTCAACCTCGGACAGCGGCTTTGAAGATGCGCGATCCTACTGGAAACAACGCCGCCCTTCCTACCCGCGACACAATCACAGGGCGCCGAAAGGATAGATGCCTGCAAGTGATACATGCATGCAATGCCTGCAATGGATTTATGAATGCATTGGATACCTGCAATGGATGAATGGATTGCCTGCAATGGATGAATGCATGCATGGAATCACTGCGATGGATGGATGCATGGGATGCATGCAAGGGATACATTCAATGGATACATGCATGCCTATGATGGATGGATGCATGCATGGTATGCCTAAAAGGAATGCATAGCAGCCAATGGCTAGCTGAAGGTTCCTCTCTTGTGAAATCCAGCCACATGATGAGACATACAGAAGATTGTGATTCTGTTCTTTTTTTTTATTATTATATCATGCAATACTAAAGTATATATTGCAGGTAAGATTTAAAAAAATATATATATA
>VIAB01027486.1:26729-37381 GCA_009801035.1 Oophaga pumilio
TGAAATTTAGCACTATATGCTAATTTTTTGGGAAGGACCTGTATCTATCAGCCCCTGCCTGTATCATACATATCTTGACTTTTTATATTGTATTTAATAAAGTTTATTTTATGGGACTTTTGGACTGCCACATTTGGTTTATTTGCATGTCTTTTGCAGTTTTCCCACATTGTCCTGCGCATATATATACCCATTATAATGACATTTGGTCATTCTTAATTAACATTTGCGTCTACGGGTATATGTGATGGTTTTTGCTATCTTTTTACAATTTATTCTATATTGTACAGACATAAATTCAGTAGGCCGAGAGGCATAGATTATTATCTTTATGTTGACTTTTGAATGTATGTGTTTTTATTTGGTTGGTCAAGAAGCACAAACTATTGTTTGTAGGAGCCTGGATGTTGACTTTTGAATTGATGTTTGTTGTAACTTGTTGTCTGTTATCTCTTGATGACAGGGACGCAGGGTAATTTAACAATAGATGTTTGTTAATATGTTGATTACACATTGTACAACGCTAGCTAGTTTGTTGACCTGCAAAACAGAGAAGGATGAACTATGCAGGTTGATTAAATGCTCAAACAATGAGAGATAAACTCATCCCTCCTCCCCCCAGACCTGTGGATGATGATCTGTGACATAGCTGTGGGTATGAAATGGAATTTCTATTATTCTACAAGAAGAATCAAGTGACTTGACAGAACAGATACCAGGACAACATGGCTTCATCAAGAGGAACACTGATTTGAGACTCTACAGGATGTCAGCTTAGGGGACCATGGCACAAGCTTGAGAAGAACACAGATCTGCTCCATTGACCATCACTGAACCCATGGATACATTTGAGGAAGCCAGAATTGAGACCGTCCGGTCACTTAACCCCATGGAGATGTTTAGAGAAGCCAGAATTAGGATCCACTGGTCACCTGAGCCCATGGATACATTTGGGAAAGCCAGGATTGTTACCCACAAATCACCTGGCTCCATGTAGACAATCGGAGAAGCAATGTTGTGACCCTCTGGTCACCTGGTCATGTAACTCAATGTACTGTCAGCTTCTTAAGCTTGCTGTTACCTCCTCTCTGTGGGTGCCCGCCAAGAGTAGGGTGCCACATGTGGGGGTAATTGGCCCTGGAATCCCTATAGTCGCAGCTGCTATGATCCTGGCGAGTCAACGGAAGGGTGAGGCTCTATAATTTTGCACTATCGTAGGTATTTTACTGGAACTGTTCTATATGTTATTGTCTGTTTGGTGGTTCAATAAAGTATTGCCACTCTGTTTTACCCTCACGCTGTGTTGTCTGAGTAGTATTATGCCCACTATAAAAGGAGAGCGGGCATTCAGTGAGATGATCCCTGGTCCATGCGGTCTTGGGCCAGCAAATAAGAGCACCCTCTGACCCCCTGTTTCCACACGCACTATGGACCTCTGTTATGTTTCGGTAGCTGAGGAGGACAGGAATAACAGCAGGGCAGCCGAACACCTGAGATGTTGGTAACTGATGGGTTGCAGATTCCTAAACTAACGACACAACTAGAGGTAGCCGTGGAGCATTCCCACGTTGATCCTAGACGCCTCGTCACAGCCTGAGAGATAACTACACCTAAAGGCAGAAAGATGAAAGCTATCTGCCCCGGAGCAGATCCCCAAAGAAAATAGGAAGCCCCCAAACATATAATGGCGGTTAGACAAGATGAAAATACAAACATAGGCAGAAAATAGATTGAGCAAATGCTGGGGCCACAAGCTGACTAAATAGGATAGGACAGGAGAGATTACTTTCTGCAACCCAGAAAACCCTACAAAAATCCAACAATTCTGATTACAAAAATACTGAGATAACACGATCTCGCCACCCGCTAAATCAGATCTCAGTGTGAACAAAAAACAAGCTGCAGCCGCTGAAAAAACAGGAAAAAGCAAATGAGCAAATAACAGTGGCTGCAGATAAACTGTGAGGAGCTCAGGCCCCAGGAGTGGACCTGGCTGACCTCCCCAAAAGTGCAGAAAACAATGCAAAGAGCAAGCACAAAAAGAAAAGCAAAAAATATCTTATCTGAAAGCAGCAGATGCAGGCAAGACTCCAGCAAACTTCCAAATGAACCAGGAACCACAATTGAGACAAGAACAATTGATCACCGGCGACCATCATGGGAGGGAACCTCCCTTATATCAGACCAGTCAGTGATCCCAGATTGCCATTCCTCACTGGAAAGTTCAGTACTGTCTGTAACCACCAGAGGGAGCCTCTGCTCAGAAACCATCTCTAGCACATTCACAACATACCTCACTTCCTGAAGATTATGAGCCTCAGGTTCCTAATTTTGTGGCTCAATCAACAATCCAATTTAGCACTACCATCCTCACAGAAATTGACTTTTTCAAAGTCTTTTTCTCTGAGGATTTTCTAAACTTCATGGTGGTAGAGACAAATTTATTTGTCCAACAATTTTTAGCCCAAAATCCCACTTCGTCATTTGTAACTGGACCCCATAGACGGAGTAGGAATTACTAAGTTTAGGGGCCTTTTCCTCCACATGTGGATTTTGAAAAAGCTAGAAATTCGGCAATATTGTTCAAGCTTTATATAGCAATCCAGTTTTCCGTATGGCTACAATCTGAAAATGTTTTGATGCTTTTCATAAATTCTGGCATTGAAACAATGATGTAATCACCAAAAAAACAGCCCAACACTAGAACTCCCTTAAAGTGAAGATATACCACAGACCAAAACTGTAATATTAATGGAAAACCAATCAGTAATAAGGAATGGTTCCAAACAATGGTATAACCAATACAAAATATCTGCAGTGATTCTGTTCCTATGGAGGAAACATGTTCCTTTTTATTGTGATCCTGCATTTTTTGTAGCACGATTTTAATATTGTCTCAATAAAGATATTTTGTATTGGTTATACCATTGTTTGGAACCATTCCTTATTACTGATTGGTTTTCCATTAATATTACACATTGAAACAATAATATAGTGTCCACTCCGAGATGACCCCAACTTTGACAGACTTTTTAAAATTCATCCTTTCATTGATCACTTTAGCAACAAACTTGCTGAGGTGTACATTCCTCAAATCAACACCTGCGTAGATGAGTCTCTAATACACTTCAAGGGGAGGCTTAAATTCTGGCAATACCTGCCCAGTAAAAGTGCCAGGTATGGAATAAAATCGGACAAACTGTGCGAGAGTACCTCAGGGTACACCCACAGATTTAGGGTTTATGAAGGGAAGGACACCTGGATTCAACTCCCTGACTGCCCCCCCTCCCCATCTTGGGTGTGAGTGGGAATATTGTGTGGGAATTGGTGCACCCACTGCTGAATTAGGGTTATTACCTTTACATAGATAACTTTACACCAGCATCCCTCTTCAAATCCCTTTCTGCCAGAGCTACCGCAGCATGCAGTACTGTGCGCAGAAACCAGAGAGAGCTCCGTAGGTTGCTAATTGGGCAGCTGCTCAGAAAGAATGAGAGCAGAGCCAAATGTAGCGACAATATTCCAGTGGTCAAGTATAAGGACAAGAGGGATGTCCTTTTCCTGACCACCATACATGGTAATGCTAGCAACCCCCATCGCTGTACAAGTTGCTAGTACATAGGTCCCCAACCCAGTCTGTGCCTTGGAGTAAAAGAATTCTACCTTCCTTCAATTTCAAGAGGTAGTGATCAAGGTCCTAATATTTGGAAGTCAGGAAGGGGTGGGCCCCAGTACTTCTGGAACTGAAGGTGCCCGTATAGTACCAGGGCAACATTTCCCAAGTGATGTCCCTCAAGCTGAAAAGACGATCACAAAAAAGGTGCAAAGTGTGTTAGAGAAGAGTGATAACAAAGGACACTACTTGGCAATGTGACACCTTTCTCGACAAACCTGACCTATGCATAAATGACTGCTGCAAGCTGTACCACTCATTCATGACCTACTAATTTTTTGTCAGATTTACTCTAATTTTTTGCATGAGTTGATGTACTCTACACAACTCACAATTGCTGACCTGATGTACTCTACACAACTTACACCTGCCAACCTGATGCATTCTACAAAACTTAAATATGCCATCCTGATGCACTTTAAACATATGCCACTTCAATCTAAAATTCACATACTAGTAGAAAACACTAGATCAATTCCAATATAGGTTCACTTTTGGGGGTTTCTACTGTTTTGGCACCTCAAGAGGTCTGCAATTGTGACATGGCACCGGCAAACAAGTCCATTAAAGTGTTTGCTCCAAAACGTCACTCCTTCCTTTTAGAGCTCGGCAGTGTGCCCAGACAGTATTTTTCCACTACACATGGGGTATCGTTGTTCTTAGGAGGAATTGAACAACACATCTTGGGGTCCAATTTTCCTGTTCCCATTGTGAAAATAAAATATTTGGGGCTAAAATAACATTTTTTGTGGGAAAAAATTAAAAAGGTAAACTTATTGAATGAGTTTTTGAACACTTTGAGGGGTGCAGTTTTTAAAATGGTTTAACTATTGGGTATTTTCTGTCACATGGGCTGCCCAAAGTCAGTACAAATGTGATGACACCGATGAGGTCTCTAAAAAAAATGGTCTTGCAAATTTCGTTGGAAAAATGAGAAATGACTGATCAACTTTTAACCTCGCTAACAAAAAAAAATTATGTTTTAAAAATTATGCTGGTGTAAAGTAGACATGTAGGAAATGTTACTTATTTACTATTTTGTGTGACATATTTCAAGTTTAAGGACATAAAATTAAAAGTTGGAAAATGGCAAAATGTTCAAAATTTTGTAACAAATTTTCGATATCTTCACAAATAAACGCAAAAAAATACCATCCTAAATTTACCACTAACATAACGTAGAACGTGTCATGCAATAACTCAGAATCAATGTGATCCATTGAAGTGTTCCAGAGTTATTACCACATAAAAGTGATACTGGTCAGAGTTGGAAAATTTGGCCTGGTCATTAAGGTGAAAACAGGCTTGGAGTAGAAGGGGTTAAAGCCCCATATAATAGGAACGATGAAAACTAATACAAGAGAAAAATTATGGCATTGCCCATAGCAATCAAATCAGAGGCAAGTTCTAATTTTTCAGAGGTCTAATTTGAAAAGAAACCTAGTTTGCTGCTATAGGAAGCTTTTACAATTTGATTAGTCTCCCACATTTCTGAAAGGATGTCTAGTCCATATGTTAAAGAATATAGGAGATTTTATTATAGATTGCAAAAATGGATGCATTTCCAGAATATAAATAATATGCATGCACGATTGCTGCATGGCAAAGAAATGGTACATACACGTGTGTGTGTGTGTGTGTGTGTGTGTGTGTGTGCGTGCGTGCGTGCGTGCGTGCGTGCGTGCGTGCGTGCGTGCGTGTGTGTAAATATATATATCATTCTCTAATGTATATATAATGTATGTATTTGTAACAGATCATTTGTACATTTCCACAAAAAACAATGCAAATGTTTTCTATAACACTACAGATGTTTTCTAATCATTTTATTTAACTTATGACAACCAAACCAAAATTTACCTTTTAAAATGAGACCTTTGTGTGTGTTACAGCTTATAGTTATAATACAACCCTAGTAGGCTGTCAAATACAATTTGCAAATAACATTGTAACTCGCTTCCTTAAACAAATGCAATCATAAAGCAAACATTTGGCAATTGAAAGTTAAGAAAATGTGCATTCTTTTCAACAGATACTCTAAGTGAAAGTTCATATTAATCAAATATTTTCTTAGTCTGTCTTGGGAAAAATGCAGGCGTTTACATGCTATGAGCCTATTCATCACTCAGTCTTATTACATCACCTAAATATGTCATTGCCCGTATTAGTCCTAGGAGAAAATGCAGCTTTATTGCAGCTAACATTTACCTCCAGTGAATTTTGCTACAGTTATTAAGAATTTGCTTTATAACAACCCAATAATGCACATGCATTACTGAAAATGTACAATGTACAATACACCAGAGGAGTATAGCTGCACTAATCCTTACAGATGGAAAATAGCCTTTTGGATGCAACAAATATGCATCACCTTATTATATAACCAGCAAATTGGACTAAACTATGCAAACACAGACATATAGTCTACCGTTTAGTATCAATGATACGCATAATGCACTAATGTGTGTGTGTGTGTGTGTGTATATATATATACACAAGTGTTTTCTTTTTCTAAAAAAAATATTTGATAACTCCAATGAACATTATAATTGTTTAGATTTATTGGGAACATTTTAAATTAAGTATTAATTTTTCCTTGTGTCATTTCTCATTATTGCATATAATATAAATTATGGACATTTATGGTTTGATTTCTTTGTCTGTGTGAATTGGATGGCTTGTTACCGATATCTGCTGAAAATCTCATGTTAATAGCACCTTTAGAAATATATTTACTTAGAAAATTGGTGTTGTGTTCAATACTTATTTCACTCACAGTATATATAAAATGTGTTTATTTGTAAGAGGTCATAACTTATTGCATTGTTAATTTCCACACAAAAAACCCCAATGTAAATGATAGACAGATATAGATAGATAGTTAGATCTTGCATAGCATTGAATTTCACTGAGAACACATGTATAACACTCGGAGGTATCCTAGGATTGTATCCAACTCCTCTCAAGCTCTACAAAAGGGGCTTTGTCAGCACAGGATGATTGTTCAAATCCGGTACAAGCACTAGGTGCAAGATGGAGTGGCCAAACATTTAAATGCACCTTCATACTTACTTAATTTTCCACTATCTCTGGAATGTGCATTTGTTTGGCTACGCCATGATGTACCATGGGCCTGTACTTATAGAATGGTACAGTTGGAAGGGACCTCCAGGGTCATCATGTCTAACCCTCTTCTCAATGCAGGATTCACTAAATTATCCATGACAGATGTCTGTCCAGCCTCTGTTTGACGACTTCCATTGAAGGAGAACTCACCACTGCTCTTGGCAGCCTGTTCCAATCATTGATCACCCTCACTGTCAAAAAGTTTTTTCTAATATCTAATCTGTGTCTTCTACATTTCAGTTTCATTCCATTGCTTCTTGTGTTTCCAATGAGAGGAAGGATGATCTCTCTTCACTGTGACATCCCTTCAGACTTGGCGGCGCCATCTTGGAGGAGGAATTTTTTTTTTCTTCTCCAGCAAGATGGAACCGCGCGGCGCATGCACAGTAGCATCTATCAAATCACCTCTATATATACCGATAGCTGCTACTATGTAGACATGGCAAGCACTATTTTCAAATGGATTTTTTTTTTTAAATATCAGGATAACCTCAGCCATAATAATTATATGCACATTACACATATGATTATGCTGCAGCGCAGGTGCCATGCACCTGCCTGCAGAAGGTTTTTATTCAGTATGTATATGTAAAGGGACGGCCGCGAGGCCGATGCACTGGAAGCTGTGTGATGTTTTACCTCTGCAGTGTATATTGTTATAAGGTGTTCTCAGTGAATCCCAGGGGCCACTGGGGCAACGGGTGGATGGGGGCACGATCTTCCTCCGAAGGCCTGGGTGGCACAGACTGCTCCGCTCCTGCGACCTGCTGTTCCGCTCCTGCGGCCTGCTGTTCCGCTAATGCGGTCGGCTGTTCCGCTCCCACGGCCTGCTCCATCCTAGCCTTGAATGCACGGAGACACCGGCGTATAATCAGGGCCAGTTCCTCCCGGCTTGGGGCTGCAGCCACCCTGGCCTACTCCTTCACCCCCACCGGCACCTCCGGTTCGGGGCCTGACTGAGCCGGAAGGCATGGGATCGGCGGGGGAGTTGCCCCTGGTTCGGGCTCTGACTGAGCCGGAGGGCACGGGGTCGGCAGGGGAACAGCAGGGGAAGCTGTGCTCCGTAGTGGCGGGCGCACAGTCCTCAGTCTCCAGTCCACCTCTCCTTTGGTCATGTTCTTGCTCAGCTTCGTGGGCCAGAAACGCTCTCACTCCCTCTGCCAGCGCTACTCAATATGGCCCATGCCCTGCCCGTGGCCCCTAGGCATCGTGCCAGCCGTTTCAGATGTCAGTGACAACGATTTGTCACTCTCAGGGCCATCTTCAGGACCATCCCAGCCCCAGGGTGGGGCTCTCATGGGCCTCTCCACCCCTTTTCCAGCATTAGGTGGAGAACCGCAAGTGTCCATCTCTACATTCTCCTCCTCGCAGGGGCGGTCCCGACATGGTTGACAGTTCTCCTTTGGCGCCACAGAGTCGCCGTCACGCCAACGAAGTGCAGGTTGTTGACAAGGACAGTCATTTTTGGCGCCAGAATACTCCATCTTTTCAGACGCCATCTTGGGATCTGTAGCATCTACCTCCATCTTTTCTTTAATCAGGTCCGGTACTTTGGTCACATGTGTTCTGTCGGACATCTCCATCTCTTGGAATTTCTCAGAGCATTCCTCAATCTCCAGATACAGGGTAGTAGCTTCCAATGTCGCAGCTCCCAAGTACTTCATCCTTGTTACGGTGTCACTGCCAGATGGTACAGTGAGATCCTGCCGACTACGCCACTTGTAAAGGGACTGCCGCGAGGCCGATGCACTGGAAGCTGTGTGGTGTTTTACCTCTGCAGTGTCTATTGTTATAATGTGTTCTCCTCCTGTGAGGGAGTGTACAGAGCAATAAGAGTCCAGAATCACATCAAACAGTTCTGCTTTATTTTCCTCTGGGCACACCACATCCAAGACACCATAAGCACTTCTTACACGATACCAGCAATACATTCTTCACAAGTCTGCTTCTTCTCCGCTGCCACACCAGAATGGACCAATAAGTATTGACGGGACGAGGAGCCCGGTGAAAACGGCACTTCAATTGCTTCCCCTGGAGACACTTCAATCCAGCATAAGAAAGAAACATTTACTAGGTTGCCCACCCCTCTCTGGTTATCCTGCCCGGATACTTCTGATGGCCCACTCGCTTCTATGCTTCAGCATGACCTCTTCTGCTGAGCGTTCCCACAGTGGTTCTTCCACTGGACTACTGCTGCGTAAACCCACTTTCTTTGGGGCTCACACTACCACGGTGAATCCTTCACCGGCTTCTTCAGGGGTTGCTGGTCCCCTCTTCTTCCTACCCTATGCTCAGGGCCCAGGAAACGTGGACGTCCTCACAGCAGCAAGGTCCACCAACGACTGACTCCCACTAAGAGGAAGTCTTCCTGGCAGATTCCCGCTTGGAGGCAATCCTTCCCTAGCAACAAGTCCCTAACTCTTGTCCCTAACTGAATGGATGTGCTGAATGCCCCCTCTAGTGGCCAAACCCGAATACTGTATTGACGTCTTTTTATAACTCACTAACTAGATCTCTAAGGTGCCCCTTAGAGCTGTTCCTTGTAGGTCATAGTTTGCAATCCACTCAACATCCTTGTAGCTCTTCTCTGAACTTGCTTCAGTTTTTCATTGTCTTTTTTAAAATGTAGTGCCCAGAACTGGACATAGTATTCCAGATGAGGCCTGGCCAAGGAGGAGTAGAGGAGGATTAATTACTTCACGTGATCTAGACTCTATGCTTGTCTTAGTGCATCCTACAACCGTGTTTGGCTTTTTTACTGCTGCATCACACTGTTGACTCATATGCAGTCTGTGATCTATTAGTATACCCAAGTCGTTGTCACACAGGCTGTTGCTTAGTTCTGTTCCTCTCATTCTATAGATGTAATTTTTGTTTTTCTTGCCCACATGTGGAATCTTGAATTTCTCCATTAAATACCATTCTATTAGTCGTGCCCATTGTTCAAGCTTATATAGATCCTTCTGAATCCTTTCTCTATCTTCTCTAGTGTTAGCTATCCCTCCAAGTTTTGCATTTACTGCAAATTTGATTAGTTTACCTTCAGTTCCCTTATCTAGATCATTTATAAAAATATTGAACCCCACTGGGGCCAGGACAGAGCAATGTGGTACCCCACTTGAAACACTCTTCCAACTGGATGTGCAACAAATTAGCTGTGGTTAATTACTGTATTCTTATCCAAGCACTTACCCACATGCTGTTTAATAATTTGTTCAAAGATCTTTCCTGGTATAGAAACAAGGCCTTCTGCCCTGTAATTTCCTGGCTCAATCTTTCCTTTTTTTCAAGATAGGGAAAACAATTGCCCTTCTCCAATCTTCTGGGACTTCTCCTGTTCTCCAGGAATTTTCAAACATTTTGGCTAGTGGTTGTGCAAATTCCTCTGCTATCTTTTTCAGTACCCTAGGTACTTGTTTCTGTCCTGACAGAGTGCATATGTTGAGTATTGGGTGATTTTTTTACCTCAGTATTTGTAGCCTAAAACCAGCAGTGGAAAAGTATAATAGAAACACGTCACCACTTCTGCTTTTTTTTTAACCCATTAAAGGTTTTGGCTTGCAAATATTGAAGTATAAGTATAAAACTCACCACGTACTCAACGTGTGAACATGGCCTTATACAAACACAGCCTTAGTAATGTTAAAGTGACAGCACCATAAAAACAAATTTCAACTGGTAGTAAGCAACAGCATGTTTAATAACACCGGGCACGGACAGACTTTTTATGTGTTTTTTTTATTTAAAAACACTAGCTTGGCCCGTGCAAAATTTTCACACATTGGTCATTGGGGACGCAGGCAATGTCGTAAAAAGCAAGCTGGTCAAATGTAAATGTATTTCATGAGATGAT